>JALQPE010001825.1:0-26135 GCA_030407315.1 Asparagopsis taxiformis
ACTTGAACACTGGTTTTTGTCTGTACAGAACGTACTTTCGAAATCAGAATCGGGTTTTTTCATAATGATTGAATAGGTGATATGACAAGTGTCATATTGATTGAAGCTATGTCAAGTTGATTGAATTTTATTTTGTCTTAGTGGTTACCTCAGCATTGATGCTAGCCCAGCTCGGATTTCTTTTTCTACTCCTACTCTAATTCTTTTGTTCGTGAGTGACGCGAATTCAGCAATGACGGTGTCGACTGAAATAGTACTCTCCCATGGTACCGCCCTATTACGCTTTCGTATCACTGCAGGGCGATACTTCCCGGTCCATACATTCCCCTTATCGTAGACCTCGTACCACCGAACTGATAATCTTTTGATAACCCCTTCACCGTTTTCCTCACAAGCTTTTATCTGCCCCAACCAAAACGGCATATCGGTTGTACAACCTTCTCCGTTTACGGATACAAAGCGATTTACAGAATAAGGGAGGTCAGTCAACGGAGCCGAACATGTGTTCGAAATTTCGTCCTCCTCATGTAGAACCAATCTATTCGAAACTTGATTGCGGTACACTCCGTTCAGCTCGAAGCAGTCATGTAGGTTCCAGTGAAAAGGGTCATCCCTATTCGAATATACCTGTTCAATCAATGCATGCAATTGCATCATCTTTGACGTACTATTAACTCTGGTTTCCTCTGCTCGAAGTCTTAACATGACTTCGTCTCGATCCGGCGGACTTTTCAACACTGTGGGAGGAACTACTTTGAGATCCGGTGGTACCAATGTGAAGCCCTTTAGACCCAGTGTGATTGTTGGGAGGGGCTCCCATTCATCGTCGCAGGAGAGCTTGACGTTGCATGCCGTGTTGTACCAGCCAGTACGACGATCCGAACTTTCAGAGCGGAAAAACTTGAAGTACCTGTACTTTGAAAATGCATGCACCTTTCCAATCGAATTTTCGTTCGTGCAAAGGCCAGAGAAATTTGCGACGTGATTCATACGACAAACAGATGGCTCCGGTGTGTAAGAAAGCCGTAGCTCCCCAATTAGATCGTCCATGGTAGCTGCATTATAGCAATGCAACCTCCGCGAGGTGCAACTGAACGCTTGGTCAATATCAGCATGAGTGTGCCCAATTGGTAGGAACGAAACTTGAACTTCAAGGAAAACACCCCATGCGACAAGGCACTCCAGATAGCAGAACAGAAACCTATTCTTGTTCTCTCTTGTGCAATTATCAACTTGCACGAATAGTGTCCCTTGCAGTTTTGATCCCATAGCTTTCCTTGTAAGAGTCCTGTGTAGCGCCTCAATTATGTGGTTAGCGCCGGATTCGAACTCAGCAGTCATCGTGTAGAGCGAAAGGTGCTTCTGAACTCCATGCTCGAGAACGCCTATTAATTTCACTTTCAAGCTATGGCCCACGGTTGCTTTCGTATTGACAATGAAATGAGGTAGGCCGTAGCTGGACTGGTCAGCCCCGTCGACAATCAATGATGTGAATCTTGGTGGAAATAGCGCCGCCTGCTCACACTTCTTCTGGTACTCCCTTCGCTCCCGTGATACCATTTCAATATGCAGTTTACGGCGCTCAAGAAGTGGTGCAGTGCGAGAAGAATCAGTTCCGATCCTTTCCAGATGATCCCGTAGGTATTCACACTCTGAACATTTCATAAATCTGTGGATTCTCCTGACCTTGATATGACTGCAGTACTTTTTCCAAGTTGTGTAAAAGTAACTTAAAGTGGGAAATGCCTTTCCGGGATAAAGAACGTCGTACTGATCACAAAACATTTCGTATACAGGTCTCTTCTGAAAGAGAGGTAGGTGTTTCTCTGCTCTGTCTGGCATATCATCGGCAGTAGAAGATGCTAAACGGTCGAGGAAACAGATGATTGCATCCCTCTGTGGTGAAGCAGCATCTCTTCTCGCACCTTTGAACAAGACTGAGGTTCCTTCTTCAGCAGATTTTTTAACTGAGCTCTGGAGATGTCGCGAAAACTTGAAGGAATACTCGAGGAAGCGATAACAAACGGGCCTTCCTGAGAAATAGTACACTTTCTTGTTGGCCTGTAGCATGCTCAGTAAATATTTCCGCCGTTCTTCCCTGTTCCATAGAAGGACTCTTCCTGCTTCGTGGCGCTAGAATACGATATCGGTTTTCCAGAAGCACCTCTTCTCACAACACGTTTTTTTGCGAATGTCCATAGCTGAGAGAGAGTTGATGAATTTTTTTTCTTCTGCCGCATTGTACTCATCGTAGATTGAGACGGAACAGCTGCTATGTGATCAGAAGTAGCGCATTCTCCATTTCGAAGTCTAGAAAATGACCTCTTCAGTTTTGTTACAGGCTTGGAGATGGGCGAGGTTGAAATGTTATTTGTTTCGTTACCAAAATCGGAACTCTCCTCGGAGTGACTGTGTGCAGTGTTATTCTGCGTGCCGTTGCCGGGACAAGAACCAGGTCTCGAGGGAACAGCGTTGTACCATGAGGTGCTTCCTGTGCTTTGATACTCGATGAAAGGAGTACCACATGGAGATGTATCGCTCACGTGACGAGAAGATAACGAGCGCAACATATGTTCTTCACTCGACTGCTCTTCACTCGACTGCAATTGGGAACGGAATTGAAGTGGCGGCCGAAAGTGATTCATGGTGGGGAAACGATCAGATTTGTTTCGGTGACTGCGGAGTGGCTTTGATGGAAGCTTGAGGTAATAGAAATGGAAACAAATGGATTTCTGCAAAATGACTCAGTGGACTTCAGCTCGATTTCTCATGATACTAACGGGCAGCGAAGGTCATTATCCGCCGCCGGAACCAAATAATGAAATCTGGTTCCTCTAATCCGGATTAACTAGCACCAATGGATCATGAAAAATGATTTGTCATTGACAAAGTGTCTGGATATCGATGGAATACTATTTCGACTCGGGAAAACTTTGACTTCGTTTCGGTTCCATGCTGAAAATATCCCAAGCGAATATTCCAAGCAGTCCCTTCAACGTTTCCGGAGGGGGCTCCAAACCACCGTAACAGTAAGGATAGGTTCGGTCTCCGGAACCCTCTCTCAGTTCGAATTTGTAGCACGAAACGAGTTTCTCTCCCTTCTTTTCGAATCTAGAAAGGGGTATATTGTGAATAGTAGTTTGAAATCGATCACCAGTAGACAATGGACGAAGCAAAGTTGCTTCTCCCACTGTTTTCCCAGATAAGCACAAATTGACAATATCCCCGCCTCGGAATATGTGATCTGGCCAATCATCATGCTCACTTTCCGCTTGGCAATTTCTGTCGTCCTTCCGTTCCTGAAATCCTTCTTTGTCGAGACCAGAACCCAATTCCTGGTTGGGAACAGATTCCTGGGAAGAGCTTATAGTGTCCTCCACGCATTCTCCTGTTTTCCGCCTCTTAGACCTTCGAATAGGCTTGATTTCTTGGTTGTATAATATTTCAGCTACAGAACGGAGTCTCTCGTACGCTAAACGAAAAGTGTTGGCACTGGCCTCAATTATCACGCACGAACGAGCAGTTCTCATGGCTGCAATGGCGGTTGTTAATGTACCCCCGTAAGCATCGATGACAGAACCACGTTCCGGACAGAACGTATTGATTACTTCCGAAAGCAAACTGATATTCTTTTCTTCTGTCAGAACTGGTGACTTTGTTCCTGGAGTGAGGAGCTTGTCCTTCGGAACAGGAACTCCAGCAATTGCAGCGAAGTTTCGTTTCGTGTCAGTTGAGATGAAGTGGTACGGGCTACGAAGGTCAGGTTTGAACCCATCTGTTCGGATTCCCGGAGCTCTTGCGAAAGCGGCAAATTCACAAGCATTCTGTGGAAACGTATCGCCTCGGTGGTGCTGAATAGTACTCGTATCCTTCATAATAACAAAAGGGTAGTCCGGACATTCAAAGCCTGCATTTCGGAGCTCATCAGTGAGGAGGGGAAAGTTCCGAACAGAAACGAAACAGAAGAACCAGCCCCCAGGCTTCAAAACCCTTCTTGAAAACTGGCATAGATCCTTGATATCTTTGTCGGAAATAAAGTTATCGTAAGGTGAATTACGAAGCGATCTGGATCTAGGTGTACCGTACGGAGGATCAGTTAGCATCATATCTAGAAGTGGTTTTCATCTGTCCAGAACTCCTTATCGAACTCTTGCCATTTCATCTGGTGGCAGGTTATCTTCATTTCGGATACGTATTCAATGTTGTCATGTTTGCCAGCCCCAAGGGAGTTTCGCTTTGCGCGTAGGTTCAGTCTCTCAGAGTTGACACTTTGAGTTTCTGCAACTTTCTCCAGTGTTTTCGGTGCTGACTCACGTTTCGAACTTTTTTTTGCTTCAGTACCCATTCCGACTGCGTCTTGGACAGAGCCAGTAGTAACCTGACTGAACTTAGGCTCTTCTCCAACATTTTCCTGCTTATTTAATTCCTGCACTTCGCACGGGGGTGGACCGTGGATCAGGTCAACATCGTCTCCCACGCGGGAATTAGGGTCAAGATCTCCGGATGTCCTTTCATCTTGCCGAAAATCGGTCTCCTTCTCTTTAGAATCCTGGTCCGGTTCTTTGTTTCGACTTTCGGCATATTTCTTCTCTTTCAAGGGGGCTATCTGTGGACAAACTTTCCTGTACTGGTTCAGGAGTGAATTCAGAACGTCATGGTCATTGCCGAGGTTTTCTGTGACTTCGGCATCAAACTTTGTAGTGCGAAGCAAGTTTTTTTTCGTTGCCTCCATTTCAGGAGGCCATGTACTATCTTCATGTAGACTTTCAAATTTGCGAGCCTCTTTCATTGCTGCACACGTGAGTTCGAACTGCTGTACTGTTATCTTGTATGAAATCGGTTTAAACTTGTTCAATTTGGAAAGATCTCGCAGTCTATACAATGTGCAAACTTGAATTTCCTCAGCATCTGGTCCAGAAGCGTTCATAAACTTCGTCGCCGACTTCAGGGAAGTAATGTTAATAAAGTTCCGATATACTCTGGTTTCCACTGTAGATATCTTTGAATCACCTCCTCGACGAACGTCTTTGGTACCAGAAATGGATCCTACAAGATCAGGGAACTCTGAATTCATTATCAAACCGATCTCATCCACCACCCTGTCGAGTAGTCGAAGAGCAGTGGCAGCAGTTTGTCTGATGGTATTGTCCTTCAAGTGTGTGGAGCCGTCGTATGCTGCTGCTACTTGCTTGGCCGAGGGTTTCCGGGATGACATGCTCTGTAATCTCTCAGCCTCCTCCTTCATGCCATGAAGCATATCATAGAAAGTGGTTTCGATGTAAAAGTTCGAGTTATGCTTTCGATTCTGGTGTCTCCCGAGCTGCTTCAGTACATGAATAGACTGCCCCCCATCAAGAATTGTGACTGGCCATAAGAACGAGTCCCACCTTTCTGGTATTTCTTGCATCAGCTCTTGTATTGCCGTAAGTCTGTGCATCCCGTCGACGACACCGTACCAGACAGAGCGGCTTTCTACTTTCTCTTTCGCTTTCGATTCGCTAAGGAGCTCTCCATCCGAGCCAGTTTGGGATTTGAAGAAATCCAGCACGTGTCTTTTCAAAGACCCTGTCAGCTCGACAACGATGGCATTGTCGGAACCGGCTACAAAGCCATCTACACCATCTGTTCCATCACACGCCGAATCATATTTCATCGATCCAGTGAATATCAGTTTCATTCGTTCCACACCAGACCGCACGATATTCCGAACAGCAGTAAGCGGTATACACCCGCGGGGGTCGACACGGGTATTCATTGATCCTTCCATGACATCCCCGAATAGAACTTCAACTGAGTCTTGAAATCTTCCGGAACGAAGTTCCTTTCCATGCCCGGAAGTTTTCGCTCCAGGTCTTGTGCTTGGCTTCTTCATTGTTTAGGTACAGAATGCCTGCAGATGTCAAGAGGAAATGGAAATAAATGGGGGTCCTGATATCCGGTACGAATCCAGTTCAGCCTACCCTTAGAGCGGAGAAAGAAAGGCCGGAGAGGTCCAGAACGAAAGAATGTTCTAGCAGCAGAAGACGGGAGCTTTCCAGTCACTCCAGGCAATGAACGAAAGTGAAAAAAGAACCCCTGGACATACAATAGAACCCACAGTGTATAACTGATGGAAGCTCATGAGGCCAAATCAGTCTTTGTCACGTGCTACGATCGTCGGCGCCAAGTCACTCTTAGATCTGATGTGCAGGGGGCGCTGCAGCTCACATAGGTTTCTAGTTGTTATGCCGGGACGGCCCTAAATTTGTTATCAGTAATGGGAAATTACTATTTCGTTATGCAGTTGGGCCAGTTCCATCCAATTACAAATCATATGACGGGATTTTATTTCGTATTTTGGTTCTTGAGCCGATTTCGTACGTTTTCCTGTTCTGATTGATGTCCAAGATCATCACAGCCAAGTTGCTGTATGCCAAATGATTTCTTGACACGTTTGCGTACCATTTCCAGGGTTTTTCTGTGTTACAGCTTGTGGAAGCAATGTACGTAGTATCCATATTGCGGGATAGGTCTTTCAGTGAGTGCACGATTCATAGCTATGGTTCGCATTCGAAAAAATTTTGTTTCTGATCGTTCCAAAGTATACCTTCAACTATCAACAACTGCTGCCTTTACCGCTACCCTCACCATGACTTTTGGTGCGAACCAAAATATCAGTTCGTTCAGCATCATATCTGTCCACAGTCTATTCGAAGGCACTCAACTTATCCAAGTTGTGCCACCAGATGCGATACCTCATTTCGAAACTGGCTACTTGAACTTCAGAGCCATATTGAAGGCTTGAACTACATAGATTACTTCCTAATTTGTCTATTGATGTCACGAACACTTTGAAGATGAAAGGTTGAATGCAGTTCACCGAACAGGATAATCAACATTGTTTGCGGCATTTCCTACTCATACCCATATAGACTTTCCTGATATAGAACAGTGTTACCACTTGGAACATTATGTTCCAGCTCGTTGGAACTGTTCAGTTCACGACCTGTCGTGGAACTGCTCAGATGTGGTGTCGAAAAGACATTTTGTCAGAACTATTCAAATGTATGCCATTCGACTGATCAGTCATCAGCAAAGCGCTGCACAGTCGGCAGCCACATGGCAACCGAACTTGATCAGAAGTTCGTTCCGAAGTCTATAAATATAGTGTTCTGCGTTCATACTTGGATTCTGTTTCACTTCACTATCCTATCAACCATGGACGCGCCCTCAAGAAGCGCAATTTACAGCATGCAACGCACCACCAACCACCGTCTCCGTCACCATCCCGTCCAGCCTCGTCTCGTACTCAGCGCTACAGCGCTAGAGCAGCGAAGATCGCTGAGTTGAATGCGGCTGGAAAACTGGGTTCCTTTAAATGCTGTGATAATCGGGCATGTTTTGCTGTTGTCGATGGGGACAAGCTGTCCGAAGATACGAAAGCAATGTCAGTGAGCACTACTGCTGTTCGCAACAAGTATTTGCGTTCGCTCTATGACTGTGTGTCCGAGATGTATACGTATAATGGAAGGGTCGTGTGCTATGAGTTTCTAACCAAGTCATTCGGGTTCTCCAGGGAGATGCAGTGGTCTAACAAAAAAATTCTAAAGCGGGCTTATCAGATGCTGGTGGTCAAGGGAATCGTGAAGATTTTGGACGGTGATTCTACCCGCCGAGGAGCTCACAGAGTGGAAAATTTAGATGGAACGGATACTGGCGGACTCGCGGAATTGCAGGAAACCGGGCAAAGCGGTGCAGATGGGAGGGGGACAAGCGGTACAAAAAGTGACGGAATTGGACGTCGGGACGTGGCTTCAGGTGTAAATCAGGAAATGGCAGAGCAAGGACATCAGAAAATGGATGCGCGCGCGCACGACGAGGACCAAGACAACTCCACGGACACCACCATGCGCCCCTCTCTCCCGTTACCCGAAAAAAATGGGTTTGTGGTCATCCGTGGTAATGAGTGTACTCCTGAAGAGCCATTCTGGGTCGGAAAGGTACAGAGCGTAAGGAAGAGAGGGGCGGGCGTCACAAAGCTGCGCATACACTGGTTTCAGAAGGAAGGAGATGCATTCGAAAGCCGCTACAAGCCTTGCTTTGTATTGAATACACCTACTCCCTGGTGTGACTTCGTCGATCCCAGCTCGGTGATTGCCACATTCCCCTCTCTCCCCGAAATGCGCTTACCAAAAAGTATTTTTCAGGACTTGAAACTACATTCCCAGCGCCTCCGTTAGTCTCACCGTAAAAGAGTTTTCCAAAGTTTTGCAAAGTTACTTTGCAACACTCATTGTCAGCCTGTCTTTCGTGAGCTCACGGAGGCGCCGGAAGAGACATCCACGCCATGGCATCTCAGGTATACACATGTGCACAATCGTTTTGCACATTTCGCTCAAATAATGCAAAAAAACACAGCCACTTACTGGCGGGACATCCACGCCATGGCGTCTCAGGTACACACATGTGCACAATCATGCACAATCATTGTGCACATTACGCTCAAATACAACAAAAACACAGCAACTTATTGGCGGGACATCCACGCCATGGCGTCTCAGGTACACACATGTGCACAATCATAGTGCACATTACGCTCAAAGAATGCAACAAACACACAGCCACTTATTGGCGGACATCCACGCCATGGCGTCTCAGATACACACATAGCGTCTCAGGTGCACACATGTGCACAATCATTGTGCACATGACGCTCGAAGAGTGCAACACAAAGACAGCCACTTATTCGCGGGAGGTACGGCGTGTGAGGTACAACATTTCACGGAGCGATGTGCTTCAATTTGAAGCACAACTGGTCGGTACAAAATTTTGAGTCATAATTTTGAATTGTGACATCTGATAAAATTTGTACCCGCGGCCGGCGGCTTTCTACTGGAAGCACGCCGGCCATTTCACTGCCAGATAGTATGTTCTGTAAGCCGTGCATCCATGACCCACCAAGGCCTTCAAATCGTTCCCTCTCCCTTCCGTCTCCCAAATCCTCTGTGTCCAGCACCATGTGTGTGATGAAGACATGGTTGCCATCTCCTCCAGGACATTTTGTACTACCTGCATCTGTGCATCTCCCTTCCCGCTTTCGTCGCGAGGGCGGTTCAGGTTACTGTCATCAGGTTGGGCGTTGTTTTCAATTTTTAGATGACAGAAACAATTGTTCGTTCCTTTTTTTGGGACGAACATCAACATGGAAGAGAACGTTCGATTTGGACAAGGGCGATGCGTTCTGGGCAATCAGGAACTGACGAAAAAGAAGCGCACAATTGATCTACACAATAACATTGCGACCGCTCTGCTCGATCAGATTAACGATCGTGGATTGGATGGTCACTTTCAGGTGGAGGAGGAGGTGCTTGCTCGTCCAGGAAATTTCGATTTGGAACGCATTCTAGCGTTAATTCGTGATGTTAGGGGTTCTCCATCAGACAAGCTTTGTCTGTTTCTCATACACTATTTGTGCGTCGACATATCAGATGAATTGTCTTCACGTACTTCAGCGCTGCAAAGTTGTGGCTGCACAGACATGCGAGCTTATAAATACCTTCAGACTATTCCGGCATCCTCTATCAATGCGCACGAGATTACCGCCGCGTCTGTTATGTTTTTATTGTCGGTTACAGGTGCAATTTCAACCGGTGTTGATTGCGCGGTATGCGCGCTTTCATTGTTCGCTGCATTTCATACACGGTAACCCTGAGGCGACGATGAAGCAAGACGAGGACGAGGATCATGGTGATGACTTGACGACGCACCGCTGTGTGCAATATGAACATCGCGATCGAATTAACCACTGTGGTTAGCTGTGACAGCTCTATGCACACCAGCTACAAGGGGAGATTCTAAGCAACGCTACCGATCATGAACTGCAATTTGAAATGCCGTTAAACGCTCTATACACACTCCATTCTATTTGGAAAAGGGTATTACTAATGCACGTCAGACTCAAATATCAGTGGAAACCGGGGCTAGCAGCAGTCACTTACCACTCCTCAATACACGTTGGCACCCGCCCCGCTTCACACCATAAGCTTCACAGATGAACATGACCGCCGCGTTGCACTTCACAGACGCTTAGAACCAGACATGATTCAATATTATTCCGGCCATGATGATGTCCTCTATCAGTTGTATCTGCCTACCGTAGTCGCTTTGAAATCAAGGTAGAGTGAGGTCGCGTACCAAATCCCACCACCACTTTTGATGAGGCTAGCTTCCCTGATTGTATTCTCGACCAAATCAAACGCTGCGGCTTCAGCGCTCCGACTCTCACCCAGGCGCAGGCCAGGCCTGTCGCCCTAACAGGTCGCGATGTCATCGGTATTGCGCAGACAGGTTCGGGCAAGACCTGCGCCTACATTCTACCAGCCATCGTTCATATCAACGCCCAGCCCTACCTCGAACGTGGCGATGGCCCCTATTGTACTCGTCCTTGCTCCAGCTCGAGAGCTCGCCGTTCAGATCAAGGGAGAATGCTCCAAGTTTGGCCAGTCATCACGGATCAAGAACTCGTGCGTCTACGGAGGAGTTACCAAACGTGCACAAGCAAAGGATCTGGAGCGCGGTTTCGAAATTGTTATCGCTACGCCGGGCCGTTTGATTGATTTCCTACGCCACAGCACCCACCCGCCCCGGTTGTTGTTTCCCCACAGCCGATACAAGGATGCTAAGAAAGACTATGCATTGATATTCAAGATGCTGACCGGTGATAAGGACGCAGCTCAGAAATTTAAAGAATGCAAACGGTGAATCAGAAAGATGGCATTTGCAGAGTCCATAGAGAGTGAACTTCTACGTCAGCGCGTCTCTGATACAATCGATGTTGACAGCATGACCGTAGGATTCCTATACTGGACCTCGGATACAGGAAGACGGCACAGTAACTCTTGAATTTGAGCAACTGTTGAGCACATTCCGTAATCAGGAAAAGCTTCATATGAAATATGCAGTCATGATTGTTCTCGCTGCAAAAAAGATTATGGATACACTTCCAAACATTGTGAAAGTTCCAGTTCGTGCAGGAGAAAAGATCATGATCTGTGGAGATGTTCATGGACAATATTATGACCTGGCCTACTCTTTATTTAAGGAGAACGGTAAACCGTCGGCGGATAATTCATACGTCTTCAACGGGGACTTTGTGCACAGAGGCTCGTTCAGCGTTGAAGTGATACTGACGCTATTGGCCATCAAAGTTTTGTGTCTAGAAGCCGTCCACTTGCCAAGGGGGAATCATGAGTCGCAAAATATAAACTGCATCTACGGGTTTGAAGGTGAGGAGTGGGCGAAGTATACAGAAACACGTTTCAACCTATTCACGGAGTTTTTCCAAAGTCAACCATTCGAGGCTCGAAGAGGAAATGCGTCGTGTGTATACCGGACCCATCAACGCTTGTAAGCAGCAATGCGAAGCTGCAACCGAGGCGTGGCGTGTCGCGCGGAAGAACAGCAAGTCGAAGGGACAACAGACCACTGAAGTAATCAATGCCTCCGATTACATTTCAATCAAGTTGTCGCAGAGACATAAAGAACTCGTCGACGTTCAGGACGGCGCTCGAAGACGAGAGCGCGCTATTCAGAAGGCACTAGCAGAATTGGCTGAAGCAGAAGAAATGTACAGGAATGACGTTTCTCCAACGTTAGAAGCCGAGTTGAGCGGAAAGCTTGCAGCTCTCCAAGACACCAGGCCCAAGATAAGAACCTAAATCCGAGCACAACAGGCAATGAAAGACTCCCTTGAACAGCAGAGACATAGTGCCAGTCGTGGCATCAAACACAAAAATCATCGCCTTCAGAATTTGAATGATGTGCGGAAGCAGCGTATGAAAATTCTGTGCCGCTTCCAACGCAACAGACGTGTTGCAGACTGCGACGCCCTAGTAAGCCGAATGACAGAGCAGAAGAAATTCCGAGGCTAGGTTTCTGGACCTGTTGCGGCGGAGATTGAGGTCGATTGTGAATACCACGGCAGAATTATGGAATCTACTGTCTTTGGATTTCTACTGACGTGCTTTGTGACAGAAAGCGCAGCAGATTCCCGAACTCTCATGAATGCGTGCCGTCGGGAACTCCAAGGTTGGGCACCCAACCTCATCACTGCACCGAAAACTCGTGATGATGAGCCTGATACGTACGCGATTCAAGCACAGGTTCCGAGTCGCCCTGTTGATGATCGACTGCGACGTCTGGGAATCGAATGCATGGTTAGCGAAATTTACAGAGCTCAGGGCCCTGTTCGGGCGGCTTTGAATGCGCCGGCGATGCTGTAAAACATCCACGTGGGCAGCGGTGAATCCGAGGGGTGGAGCGAGGAGTTGAGGTATGAATTTCTGCATGGTACACACCCAAAGCTCGATGCAATGTCGTGCGATCACGCTATGACGGCTCTGTGCGAAATCTTCGAATGGACACACAGTTTGCCAATGTGAGGGGGGAAATGTACTCTGGTAGATTTGACCAGGCAGCGAGGGAGACGGATCATCTGAAAAATCTGATTCGGGAAGAAGAGGAGAAGTTGCATGTCGCAAACAAGAAAATGAAAGACGTTGAAATGCAACTGCAGGAACTGAACGGCGCTATGAGAGACTGTACAATGAAAATTAATGAAGTAGTTACGGAGAGAACACGGCAGTCCAACCTGAAAGAGAATGTGAAACGAATGAAGGCGAACCTAAATGATTTACGTCGTCGCGCAGAAGCGAAGGACACGGAACAAGAAAAGGCAGTTCTAGAGCAGTGCATCGCAAGCCTGGAAGGAAAAGTAATGAGAAACGTATCGAAAATGACAGAAAGTCTGAAGGGGCTGCGGGATTCGTTGTCTAGATTAGACGAACTTTTGGTGGCGAGGGTTGAAGCGGAACGTCAGCTAGAAGCTGAGAAGGCGAAACATGCGTCGGTGGAGGAACAGCTGAACGAGGCGGCAGCAAAAAGAGATGATGATGGGATGCACCAACACGGCGAGCAAGTATGAACAATAGAAACACGGTGCAGAGTCTTTCTTAATAAAAATAAATACAGATAGTGTTATCAAATACCAACTCTGGTATGGCCACATTGTTTTAGAAACTACCAATACAGTTCAATCGCAACTTTCAAGGCAGAAGTGAGCAGATTGTCGACAGACTGTCAGGATTGTAAACGAACTAAGCTGCGACTGGCAGTAAGACAAACAAATTGGGCAGGGCAGTGATGAACTTGGAACTGTCAGCGCAATTCCAGGTAATCAGTCAATATGTTCATTTCATTGGCCAAAATTCAATCAACTTATGATTAGTCAATCAACATTGAAAATTTTCAGATTCTGGTTTCGAAAGTACGTTCTGTACAGACGAAAACCAGTGTTATGTATGATTGCACCTGGTCCCATCGCTTGAACAAAGCGACCGACAACAGAAAACGTCATTGCAGCTAAGTTAAGATTGCTATCGCTCAGCCGTGCCCTCAATGCTGAAATGATCTCACTACCGACATTCGGCTTGACGAAATCACCAGCGTTCTCCAGAATGAGAGTAATGGCTGTCAACGCATCTTGCCTTTTCTTCAATTAGAGTTCTTCAAGTCCAGAAAATTCTAGAGTTGGGCGCGAATTCGTTGGCAATAGATACCCGAACAGTTGGCTTCACCTGTGGCTGTGATTCTTCTTCATGTTCTTCAGGAGGATGTTCATGGGTTTCCTCAGGAATGTGTTCTGGTGGTCCATCACGAGGTTGTTCTGGGATAATCTTTGAAGGTTTATGAATAGGAGTACCCACCTTCGGTGGCATACGTTCGGCCTTCACGGTTTCCATGGGAGGTTCGGGTTCTTCCGGAACTTCTTCGACTGCTGGTGAAGGATTCTGTGGGACACCAAATCGCTTTTTCCTAGTGGGAGGAGCTGGATCACGGGTGTACTTCTGCATTTCTGTATCAAACAGTTCTAATGATTCTTGCGGGGTTTCAGCTTCTTCCAGTAGCTTCCTGAATTTCTCAGCTCCATATCGTAAAGCTGTTTTGCAACTTAAGGCCAAGGCCGCGGTTCTCGCTGCTGGTGCGGCGAACCCTATAGAGATTGAAGTTAGTTTTGCGCTCGTTTTTCCAGGAACAGCCGGAACGCTAAAGTCCTCGACAAGAGAAGAACCAAATTTCAGCATTCCAACGACTGCTCTACTATTCTTTGTTTCTTGAATTGCTTGGGACAAGATTTCAAAAAGGTAACGCGCACTCGTGGCTTCCGCAAATGACATCATTATTGCGCTTGCTATCTTCGCACCTTTGATATCCCAATCTTCTCAACAGCAATAAGCAACAACGGCTTGAGAGTTTTGCGGGGCAAGTGGGAAGTACATTTTGTGGCAACCATACCGAAAAGTTCAAGCTTTGGTTCTAATGCCATGAAATTACTGTCGTTGAGGCCTGGTTCACAAGCTAAGAGAGCAAGGCAAATAGCTATGTCTTCATCTGTGAATGTCTCTTTCGGCTCTAGAACGCTGGTGACCGTAGATACTGCAGCAACTCGACCCTTGAAGCTCTTTCCACTCCATTGATCGGGCTGGAAACCCTCAAAGCGCTCTTCAGCTATACTAAGAATATCATCAGATTTGAGGGATATCTCACCCTCATCATCACTTTCCTCGATAACTGGTTTCTTAGGGGGTAGAGGTTTCGCGCGTTTTGGTGCTGAGGATAGCTTCTTTGCAGCAGCAGCCTTTGCTGCTTTTGCTTCAGCTGCCTGCTTCGCTGCTTTGGAACGGGTTGTTACGGATGACTGCGCAGTAGGGGCTTTCGCAGACGAAACTTTCTTAGGTTCAGGTAAATCTGCAACTATTGCAGCAACTTTGTCTTTTCGTTTCTTGTCGAGCTTCTCCATGAAAGCAGCGACATTTCGGTCACCCAACTGTTTCTGTAGCGAAGCTAAACCAGCAAGCGCAGCGTCACGAACCTCTGGAGATTAATCGTCAGTTGCTTTGACAAACATGTTACCAAAACATTTCAGGGGATTACCCTTCAAGTCGACAGGAGCCATGCCAGTTCTAATACATCGTCCAACCCACTTCAAAAGTTCACTACGAGCTTTGGAACTTTGTGTGATGCGGCAGTGGTGATTTCATCCAAAAACTCCACGATGAGCAAGCATTTCTTTTCGTGCAGAGCGTCAAGAGCTGCAGACACAGCATCTACAAGGATTCGATTCTTCTCTTTCAGTCTACCAAATAGATCCACGCTAAGTCCCTTTGCAGCACCGCTCGGAAAAGCTTTCTTGAGTCCGTAACACATGGCTCGGATAAGCTTTGCGGCCGAAGCAACAACGTTGACGTTGGATTCCTTTGTAAGTATCTTTCGAAGGCGAACAAAGATTTCTTGGTGGGTCCCAGGGACTAGTCTGGCATCACCAATGATACTGATCGCAGCGTCCAGTGCTTGTTTACGAGCACTCCACTTTTTTCGAATCGAGCGCAAAGTACCAATCTTTGGTGACCCCTTCTTCAATCTCAATCTTGACTTTGCTGAGTTTTTCAAGAAGGTCGATTTCCTCTGCAAGATCAATTTCCTCTTCGGCGATTCCGTCGCCGAATCCATCGTCTTCATCGCTACCACCGCCCTCTTGTGCGCTGGCACGAACACGCTGCTCCATAGCGCGAGTTAGTTTCTTGGGTTTAGGTTTTCGATGTTTCGCGTTGGCTTCGAAGGCGGCTTCGACCTCTTTGACAGTGACCTCTTTCGCGTTCTTCATGACGACTTTAACTTTGTCGCCTATCCAACGGTGCAATTCGATGACCAGTGCTTTAGCAGCGTTACGAACCGTTTCCTGAGAATGTCCGAAAAGTGGGGGGGTTTTGTTGTAATCGCAAGAATAGGTACTGCGGAGCTTCCATACGTCGAAAGAGCTTGTAAGATGCTGTCCACAGAAGCGGCAACAACTTTAGGGGTTCTGTGCTTGAAACCGTTAGTAGCCATGGTTTCCTCCGCCACATCACCCGCGTCTGCGCCAACAAACATTAAAAACGCATCAATTACTTTGCTCTTATTAAGAGGCCGACCAGCCAAACCTTTGTCTACGATGCCCTTGAAAACGTCTGAGGCGACTCGCTTGACTAGCGGCGGAGGAGCGGTATCCTCAAACTTTGCAATAGCTTCGAAGCCAATGAGCTGAGCGGGGGCATTTGCGTCGCGAGCAATTTTTGGAAGTGCAGCCACAAAGTCTGTGTAAATATTGCTGTCCTCTGGAGCGACATTGAATTTGTCAGTGAGTTCGTGGTAGGCGGCTTCTCTAACCTTCCAGTTTTTGTGCGAGGTACGTTCAGAGAGCGGTAGCTTTGCAGCTTCTGCAACGGGATCAACGTCCGGTTCCATGTGTGTTTAAGAAGTTGGGTACGTCAGGTGTGAGATGAGTGATGAAGCGTACGGTATAGAAACAAGCACAGAGAGCCGCATATGAGTGCTGGGATAGATGCAGGCGAAAGCGAGTGACAGAGTTCAGCGCTGACCAAAAATGGCGCTCGTTGCGCCGACCCATTTGAAGTTTTGAATCTGAGCATTACAGTATTGAATTAAGCAGCGATTGCTGGAATAATGGAATTAATTTCTGGGCATTGCAGGATAGATTCAACTGTTTCTTTGCACATGTTGCGAGCACAACTTTTCAAATTGTTTCCGCCCGTCGCTACGGGGAAAAGGTCTCTATTGTCGTTGTCGCGATTCATTCGCACACCCTTTAAAAACAACGACGACCGCAATGCCAATCAAATGCGCTTGGCAAGTTCTCAAACCGGCTTGCAGTGCTCTACGAGTGATACGAATCTCACATGATTCGTTCACAATTTTGACGCACACATTTGGTTTCCGTTAATTGACTACTGCACTACACGCTTTTTCGCAAGCCCAGCAGATAATAAATGAGGTAGGCCACTAAGCCGAGAGAGAAGAGTGACTATAAGGAACATGACGAAATGATCTGGATCATCATGACGACTCTCGGCATGGGCTTTGGAGTGGCGCTCACTTGGCTGGCGTCTTCTTCTCGCAGTTGTAGAATCTCCGTTGGTCGTATCCATCGCGCTCTGTTTCACAACATTCTAACCTTGCGGGAATGGCGCTCGACAACCGGCAGCGAAGCACGAGTGCCGGCATCTTCCTGCTCGGATTTATCATTTTCATTCACGAAAGCGGTCATTATCTAGCCGCTAGACTACAGGGGAGTCGGGTGAAGAACTTTTCTATTGGGTTTGGTCCCAAGCTATTCTCATTCACGGCGGACGATTCGGAGATGGAATTCACTGTAAGAGCTCTGGCACTGGAGGTTATGTAGCGTTTCCGGAACATTCGCGTATCGACGCGGAGACGGAGGAGGAAAAGATCGACGACGATCCTGACTTGTTACAAATCGTCCTGTTCTGGATCGAGCGATTGTGATCTCGGCTGGGGTATTGTGAATATTATTCTAGCATGGGCTGCAATTTTCACGTCTGTTTCGTCAATCGGGCTACCGACCGTACTCGTTCAACGCTGGTTGACGATTGCAAACATAGTGGACAGCAATGGTCGGGGGCAAAAGCTGGTCTTACTATGGGCGATGTGATTCTAAAGGTGGACGGGGAGACAGTACCAGAACATTGGACAGCGCGAGTATGGTGCGGAGAAAATCCGGACGAGTCGAGAACGCGCGATGAATTTTCGAGTATTACGCGAGAAGGAATTGAATATGTCTGTAGAGCGAAATGTTTGGAAGCAGACGTGGAGGAGTGGCTAGTATATTTACAAACTTTGAGCAATCTTCAAAGCAGCTTTCAGGACCGATTGGCGTCGTGTCTATGGGAGCGGATTTGGCGCGCAACGACCACGGCAGCACTATTGAAGTTCTGCGCTGTGTTTCCATTGCATGGCAAGTTGACGCTCACCCCCGTCTCGTTGCTCTCCAGTTGAGCCCAATATGCCTAAGTTGTACCAATTCTGCGAAATCGCGCACACTAACGGATTGTTGATGACTTTTTCTAGTGTTCAGCTCACGCATCACGCTTATCAGCAGATAACCTCCTGTCGTCGCTATTCACTAGCATGAGGAAGAGTAAAATGGTTGCTGACATTTATGTTTCTACTCCCATAGATCTAGTTGACGTCGAAGTGTTTCGAAAGTAAATGTATCTAGCACTCCTCCTCGAAGATAAGGTACATCTAGAATAGCAGAACTTACACTAACTGAATCTGTCCAAGCACGACCAGTCTTTGGTAGCACACAAGGTTGGTATTTGCAGGTTAGTGCATGACCTGCACACTTCTTGTACCAGTGCAATTGAAGTGGGAGACGTTGCCTTCTCGATCTTTCTTCGTTGAGAGAATCTTGCCAAGCCAGAAAGGCTCCTCAGATGTACAACCGTCTCCTTTGATAATAACAAATGAATTGGTGCATATTTCATCACTATCACCACGTTCGACACAATCGTCTTCATCGGAACCATTAATACCATTATCACCGCATCCATCGCCACCACCATCACCACGTTCGACACAATCGTCTTCATCGGAACCATTACTACCATTATCACCGCATCCATCGCCACCACCATCTCCGAAATCAATGCACTGCTCAGATATATATTGTCTTGTTCATCGCCCTGCTGTTCTTCTACGTTGTTACCTGACAATATCCTCTTAGTCTTCCATAGAATATCTCTTGAATAAAGGAACGTAGACATTAGAAACACATAAACAAACTCGTATTGTGCCATATTTGTAACACTTGAAATCCTTCACGAACAGTGATTCCAGAAATAAACGCCGCTCCGCTTTGTTCATTTTCGCAACTCTTTTCAGGTCTTCACAGAGCTTTTTCCATCAACATGCTTGAAGCAGAAATCCTTACAGCAGGTTAAATTTTTAGCTCCTTGTCATTTACCCTTTTCTCAATTTCAATGGCTTTGGTAGCCCTCTTCGCCTTTAGGCCGCTAGCCTGAGCTTCTTGGATGCGTTTCCCAGAGCGGGAGGAGCCAGAGTTGGCTGAACGTGGCGCTTTCCTCCCTACCGTAGAACGGATATTGACGACCGGGGATGTGCGAGGAGACTTTTTCGCTAGAGTCTTCCTTCCTTATCCTTCCATGGTGTTTCTGACACCCTCACATTTCGCCAACGTAGAGTAGCAGCTACAACGCAATTAAATAAAAACAGAACGATGTTCTGAAATTTGTATCATAACGTCGCTCTGGCTGGAAGCTTCCAGCAACACAATTGATATTTGATACGAACTTAAAATTTTTAATGTTCTGTAAACTTTCCAAAAACCTTTACACTTGTACAGAAAGGTGCACAACTTCTTCCCGAGCCCAAAACACTACGAGACTATCCAAATTCCCTTTGTAGATTGCAAGAAATTTAAGTAACACTGAACTGTGTTCTGGTTCTCGCATCAGAACCTTGTTCTGTCTCGAAGCGTCCCGCCCAAAAATGACCAGAACGGTTTAGACCCAGTAACCGTTGCGAAGCTATTAAAATCCCATATGTACTCTCCATAAAGTTTAGGTGAAAAAGAACTGTGTTCTGGTTATATCATCAGAATGACTTTCTGTTCAGAAGCTTCCAGCCCAAAAGAGACGTTCGGAATTAATTGGAACTATTTTTCTGTCGACTATGCGGACCGGAAAATGTGACACGGGAGGTGAATACATCCTCCAAGTTGGACAAGATTGATACCTATCCGCGAATATTGATATTTGATGCATAGGTTTCATGTCCTAAGATTAGCTTGAGCATTCTGACACATCATCTCGGGACGATTATTTCCATTTGAATGTAACCTCGCGAGACTATACCCTTCAAAATTGCCATCGGAATATCAAAAAATTTTGGGCCCTAAGCCCACCAATTATGGTCACTCAATGCAGTCTATGTGAAAAACGTTTCTATTGGTTATGCGAAGGATAGAACAAAATATCTGTTGTCAAATATTGATATTTTCTAGACAGATAAACGACACCATTGGCCCGGCTTTTATTCCATATATCACTTCCATATAGTTTCTCATCTCTCTGATGACCATGTGATTGCCAGGTGTGCCGAAAGTACTACTCCCGAAATGCAGATTGATTGGGAGGAATGAAATCTGACTGGAATGCAACTTTACAAATTTTGAACTCGTAAAAGGTTCACTGACTTACTTATCATGGAACTCAACACTTGCGAGAAAACCTTCATGTAGCAAAAGGAGGCTCCAATCATTCAATTATCCTGTCGTTTTCGTTCCTCGTTTCTGGACAAAGGTTCAGCCTGGTCAAGTTCACAGCGCGAAACCACAGTTTTACTCAGAACTCGATTGTGACCAGAAGATGAGTAAGCGATTCTTTCAAGCAAAACACAAAATAAGCTCGACAGAACCTAGTTCTGGTCGGGAGGATGCATCCGTTAAAGCATTGTTCGCTGATATCATGGAAGGCTCGACAAACAGCCGTGTAGATCCTCGATCTTGCATTCCGTTGACATCAATTCGTCAAATATCCCGCTCTGGTGTCTTGAGATTGAAGTCTATATTCAGTGGAGGTTCCACAGTTTCTTCGGGAAAGAGAGATGGAATGCCCATAGAGAATATTGGAGATGGATTTGTTGCTGGATCTGATAATGCTATTGTTGTAGAGCTAACGGGAGGTTTGAAAAGACATGTGTTGGACTTCTTCCGATCTAAACTCGGCTCGGACGGGGAACCTATCTCTGAATCCCAAGCCGCAGAAAAAGCAGAAGATCGTTCTGTCTGGTACGGAGTAGTAGACGGAATGCACAGAATGACTGCTATTCGTGAATTAATAGACGAAGATCCAGAACACTGGGAGTCTTTCTTGTGGCCTGTGACTATTCCTGAAAGCGCGGACACAGCTTGCAAACTTTGAAGCAATTAGGAAGGCATCAGAATAAGAAACATGATGCATCCTTTTACATCGAATCAACTTTCTATGATACTTTGGTCGGTTTAAGAGATGAAGCTGACCGATTGAAGACCATGTCGAATGGTAGAGCTCCATCTGCGAAACAGATCGCTTCAGCGTATGATGGTTGTACGCATCTGAAGGACAATACTATAAGACAAGCAGCAACAACAGCAGTTAGACTTCCACTAAGTGTAATACATGAGATCGGAGTAATCATGAACGAAGAGCACCCGGATTTGGCAGAACCAAGTTCTGCTGAATATAAACGCTGGAAAAATCCATGAATATGCGATGCACCGATTGTCGAGTATACAGGAAATTCATCAACATAACTTCAATCAAGTCCGCGACAAAGTTCATGAGAGCCTCAGGTCCGGACGGAGAAAAGAATCAAATCAACACGCTCACCGGCTGAGGGAAATTTCTAGAACGAACAAGTTCAAAGCAGCATCGTATAAGGTAACAGTGGAGCAGTTTGAGAGTGCTTGTAGTGCAATGAGGGAGGCTCGAAAGTTTGAAGCTCTTTTAGAAGATGATGAATGGCCGTCTGGAATGGAAGTAGTCAAGCACAAACTTACTCCGTACCACAAAATTTGATTGTGAAGTTACTGCCAATTTCGGGAATGATGGAGATGTTTTAGATTCTCTTCTTAAACAATATCGGAAAGTTTGTCCTGAGGCTGCACCGCTTAAAGAAAAAAGTTTTCCGAGAATTTCACCAGGGAGAAAGAACTTCAGGCTAAAGACAATTGTACTGCCTTAGCTTCCGCGGATGATTCTCTTCCAATCGCAGCTGAAGATATCACTAAAGGGGGTGAAGTTCCTGAAGATCAAGTTCCACATCCAGTGCCGAGCATCACTATAGAAGGAAAGGCACCAAGAACATTACCACAGGATCTAGGCGATATGCCTGAATCAGAAGTCTTGACCAAACCTAATTCGGAACCAAATTCCGTTCAACCGAAGCAGGTTAACAGGAATAATTCCGCTCCATCAAACGCTCCGAGTGCCAATTCTGTCCGACTGAATACGCGTCCAAAACGAGTTGCTTGTACTACAGAAGTGCTGGATGAGAAAATAACTATCTTGACGAAATGGGTGTTTCATGCCACCAGATGAAATGGCAAGATTTTGATAAGACCGTTTGGACAGATGGTGATGCTCTCTTCGATCTTATACTGACAGATCCACCGTATGGGACGCCTAAATCTCGTTCTTTGCGAAACACTTCTTACGATAACTTCATAGATGACAAGGAAGTGAAAGAGATATGTCAGTTTGCCAGGCGCGTCTTGAAGCCGGGAGGGTGGTTTCTTGCATTTGTTTCATTTCGAAACTTCGAACTTTTCTACAACGAACTTCACCGCATCGGATTTGCCGGACCAGAATACCATTCGTAATTATGAAGGATACCAGTACGATGCAAGCTCACAGAGGTGATCAGTTTCCTCAGAACGCTTGTGAATTTTCTGTCATTGCAAGGGCACCAGGAATTTCGAAAAGTGCATTCAAGCCAGATTTGAGGAGCCCTTACAACTTCGTTCCTTCAAAGACAAGCAGACGGTTGCTGCTATGTCAGGTATACCCGTTTCAAAAGAAAAGCTCCTTTTGCCAGGCACGAAATCTCCCGTCCTAACAGAGGAGAAAAATGTGGGTCTGCTTGCTGAACTAATCAATACATTTTGTCCAGAACGGGGTTCTGTTTTGGATATTTACGGAGGTACTTTCACTACTGGAATAGCTTCGTTGCGAACTGCACGTCATGTGTAGTAATCGAGTCAAGCGCATCTACATTTCGTCTTGCCCATGAGAGGCTACGTGCAGTGGCAGAGATACTGTACCGAAAAAGTCCATCCTCACACCACGCAATGAAGAAGAGAAAGACGCGAGAGAATTCAAAAGCTGAAAGCAGTGGAGAAATCACGAAGATGATCGAAAAGAGCAGTACTATTGTTCAAAGTGGAAACGATATGCTGAAAGGAGGGGACAGAGTTGAATTACTCCTTGATGGAATCACTATTGGTCATGCAAAGCTTCTGTCAGCTCCAGATAATGACAGTGATTTACATACTTCTATTCATATGTTCCTCTCTCTGAGTACGAGAAAGATGGACAGAAGCTAGTTGCATGCTATTCCTTCAAAGTTAAGGAGGATGCTGGCGATAAAAAAATACCCATATGGTTATGGAGGCATCGAGAAGCCTCCGGGGAAACCTGAAGGGCTTAGCGGGAATATTCTCTTGGGACCTACACAGCATGAGATGTTCCAATTGAGATAAAGATGTTTGCGAATGAGTACTATTTTTGTACATTGCACTACTGAAGAGCGATTCCAAACATCTAGAGAAGAATGGAATAAATCTTTTCACATCGATCATTACCGTTGTACAATATTTGGCGCGAAATTTGTTCTCTGTTTTTGTAAATTTGAATTATATGCTCTATCAGTACTTACAAATTTTCCCGCTTCTGTTCACCTCTCAATGAAAGTGAGCGTTCGAAGTGAAAACCACTGCAAACTCATGGAGGACACATTTTGCCTCTCCGACACCAACCGCAAACTGATTCACAAAAGTGCTGTCGGTATTCTTGCAACGCTGGGGATCGAAGCCGAAGCTGAACAATGCACCAGCGAGAACTCATTTCCGCATCATCCAAACCGATCAAAATCATCTGCAAACCAAGGAATTCCATTGAGCAATGATATATTCCAATTCGTTTCAACAGAAACCGCCAAGAATATGTCAGAGGTTCATTGAATCGTTCGGAATCTGGAATTCTTTGGAGCGTAATGACGGTTACGGAAATATTCCATTTCAATCACCGCTGGAAGTAAAACAAGCTTCTGTATCTGACTGCTTATCTCCAAGTACTGCAACACAGAAAGATATTCTGATTCTTGTGCGTCATCTTGTCCAATTGGAAAACCATCCATCTATCAGTTGGATACAAGTCCACGAAAAAAACCATGATAGCGACAAGAGGAGTAATGGAAATCGTGTGAGCAAAAGGATGATCGAGAAGAGGAAGCATGTCACGTCTTTATCTAATCTAGACATCAGAAAACAGTTCTGTGTAAGAAAAGGAGATGCTTTCGAAGTACAGACCCAACGTTTCTGAGGTCTGAAGTCAGCCGAGTACTTTTATGGGGAAGGATTGATCGGCGAAGATACTTGGAGAAATTATTCGATCCCAGCTCTAAAGTTTACCTTTTTGCGGGAGGAAAGTCTGCTACAAATTCCTGGAGTCTTCCTTCTATGTTTTCTAGACACATGCAACACGCAGTGAAGATTTCATGGGCAAATGGAAGATCAGTCTGTTTTTCATCAGCTCAAAAAGACCCAGAGAGTCCACAGAGGGACTCTGTATATGTTTCCTGGACAGATTTGCGGATTCTACAGCGGAGCGAATGCCTGACACCAACGAAAGACACCTTCCACTCTTTCAAAAGAAATCTGTCTATGAAGTTTTCCGAGAACAGTACACTGTTCTGCATGGATATCATAATATACCTTCTTTGGCATACTTCTACACAACTTGGAAGAAGTATTGCGGTGATATCAAAGTAAGAAGAATTCAGCGATTCACAAAATGTACTGATTGTGAGTATATTCGGGACGCTCTAGCCAAGTATGGAACAGACAAGAAGAGTACAGCTCCTCTTCTTGAACGGAGACGTTTGCATATAGAGAGTTTTCTCGGGAACGTAGAGAGTATCAGAAGAGGTGTGAGCTAGCTGCGTTGTACCCTTCGCAGTATACATCACTATCGTGGATGGTGCAGACCAGTCTGGATATGGTCCCCATTTCACTGTCAATACAAAAGCGACAGTTGGGCATAGTTTGAAGGTCAGGCTGATAGGTGTACTAGAGCATGGTGCTCGAAAACATCTCTCGTTGTACACCATGACCGCAGAATTTGAAACTGGTGCTAACCATATCGTGGAAGCGCTTCACAGAACGCTTCAAGCAAAGCATTAGGATCTAAACTACAGGGAAAACTTTTTTTGCAAGTTGACAATTGCACACGGGAGAACAAAATTCATTCTTGTTCTGCTACTTGGAATGCTTAGTGGCATGGGGTGTGTACGAAGAGATATTTGTGTCTTTCCTTCCTATAGGACACACTCACTCTGATATCGACCAAGCCTTCAGTTGTACATCAAGGAGACTGAAATTCAATAACGCAGCAACTATGGAGGATCTCCACGATGAACTGCGAAAGTCTTTCACGCCTGAACCATCTGTCTCCCGCATGCTACACATTATCAAATTCTCGGGTTTATGTAAGATGGAAAACTGTATGGGGAAGGTGAAACCTTTTTCAAAGTACCGCTACTTCAGATTCTTCAGAGATCCCGAAACAGAACGGGGTTCTGCCTTCTTCAAAACTGCTTGTGATGTCAAATTTCTTGTGATGACCAGTGGAGAAGCCTTCCAGCATTGACCAATGGTCTCAAAGGATTTACTCGATCTCCACCAACCTGCACGCGGCACCTGTAACTCTGTTGTCTGTCCACCAGATAAGGAAAAATTCTTCTAAGGCTCAGATCAGAGGAGGTAAGGGTGAACAGTGTCGCTAAAATGAGATCACTTCATGCACTGGTTGCTCAAGTGTACAGAGACAGAGACGAACCACTACATTGGAACTTGGAAGAGTGCGTAGAGCTGAATGGAATTTACAGTAATCAGAGTTTTTTCCAACCATGGGTTTGACGAGGATGAAGAAAATTTACAGGAAATGATGGCTCAAACAGACCTACCTTATTCTAGGAATCGATTTGTTGCTGTAATGGATGGATACGGATGTACGAAGGAAATGCCTTTCTGGCTAGGACAGATTATCGAATGTATCCAGGATGGAAGTGGCGTGAAAAGAAATCTGTTCATAAGATGGTATGAAGTGTATGACAAAGGGGATGCATGGAGTGGTAAGTATCGTCCGGCGACAGTTGAAGAGGAAAAAATATAGACCCTTGGCAAGGGAATATTTCTGTGGATACAGTAATAGCTGAGTTTGATTCTTTGACGAACAAGAAACTCAGAGCAGGAGTAGAGAAGGAAATTAGAGCAGGTTTAGTAGCATTGGGGAATACTGAACTGTTCTTTGTAATATTTCTGTTCTGCACCACGGAAATGAAATAACCATGAGATCAATCGTTTCGGAACTTTATGAAAGGTCAATCAATATCAGAATATGGAATTTATTCAATCATTTTCGAAACAAATTATTCTTACTCGAAAATATATTCTGTTCATA
>JALQPE010001826.1:0-106466 GCA_030407315.1 Asparagopsis taxiformis
GAGTCGCCCTGTTGATGATCGACTGCGACGTCTGGGAATCGAATGCATGGTTAGCGAAATTTACAGAGCTCAGGGCCCTGTTCGGGCGGCTTTGAATGCGCCGGCGATGCTGTAAAACATCCACGTGGGCAGCGGTGAATCCGAGGGGTGGAGCGAGGAGTTGAGGTATGAATTTCTGCATGGTACACACCCAAAGCTCGATGCAATGTCGTGCGATCACGCTATGACGGCTCTGTGCGAAATCTTCGAATGGACACACAGTTTGCCAATGTGAGGGGGAAATGTACTCTGGTAGATTTGACCAGGCAGCGAGGGAGACGGATCATCTGAAAAATCTGATTCGGGAAGAAGAGGAGAAGTTGCATGTCGCAAACAAGAAAATGAAAGAAACGTTGAAATGCACTGCAGGAACTGAACGGCGCATGAGAGACTGTACAATGAAAATTAATGAAGTAGTTACGGAGAGAACACGGCAGTCCAACCTGAAAGAGAATGTGAAACGAATGAAGGCGAACCTAAATGATTTACGTCGTCGCGCAGAAGCGAAGGACACGGAACAAGAAAAGGCAGTTCTAGAGCATTGCATCGCAAGCCTGGAAGGAAAAGTAATGAGAAACGTATCGAAAATGACAGAAAGTCTGAAGGGGCTGCGGGATTCGTTGTCTAGATTAGACGAACTTTTGGTGGCGAGGGTTGAAGCGGAACGTCAGCTAGAAGCTGAGAAGGCGAAACCTGCGTCGGTGGAGGAACAGCTGAACGAGGCGGCAGCAAAAAGAGATGATGATGGGATGCACCAACACGGCGAGCAAGTATGAACAATAGAAACACGGTGCAGAGTCTTTCTTAATAAAATAAATACAGATAGTGTTATCAAATACCAACTCTGGTATGGCCACATTGTTTTAGAAACTACAATACAGTTCAATCGCAACTTTCAAGGCAGAAGTGAGCAGATTGTCGACAGACTGTCAGATTGTAAACGAACTAAGCTGCGACTGGCAGTAAGACAAACAAATTGGCAGGGCAGTGATGAACTTGGAACTGTCAGCGCAATTCCAGGTAATCAGTCAATATGTTCATTTCATTGGCCAAAATTCAATCAACTTATGATTAGTCAATCAACATTGAAAATTTCAGATTCTGGTTCGAAAGTACGTTCTGTACAGACGAAAACCAGTGTTATGTATGATTGCACCTGGTCCCATCGCTTGAACAAAGCGACCGACAACAGAAAACGTCATTGCAGCTAAGTTAAGATTGCTATCGCTCAGCCGTGCCCTCAATGCTGAAATGATCTCACTACCGACATTCGGCTTGACGAAATCACCAGCGTTCTCCAGAATGAGAGTAATGGCTGTCAACGCATCTTGCCTTTTCTTCCAATTAGAGTTCTTCAAGTCCAGGAAAATTCTAGAGTTGGGCGCGAATTCGTTGGCAATAGATACCCGAACAGTTGGCTTCACCTGTGGCTGTGATTCTTCTTCATGTTCTTCAGGAGGATGTTCATGGGTTTCCTCAGGAATGTGTTCTGGTGGTCCATCACGAGGTTGTTCTGGGATAATCTTTGAAGGTTTATGAATAGGAGTACCCACCTTCGGTGGCATACGTTCGGCCTTCACGGTTTCCATGGGAGGTTCGGGTTCTTCCGGAACTTCTTCGACTGCTGGTGAAGGATTCTGTGGGACACCAAATCGCTTTTTCCTAGTGGGAGGATCTGGATCACGGGTGTACTTCTGCATTTCTGTATCAAACAGTTCTAATGATTCTTGCGGGGTTTCAGCTTCTTCCAGTAGCTTCCTGAATTTCTCAGCTCCATATCGTAAAGCTGTTTTGCAACCTAAGGCCAAGGCCGCGGTTCTCGCTGCTGGTGCGGCGAACCCTATAGAGATTGAAGTTAGTTTTGCGCTCGTTTTTCCAGGAACAGCCGGAACGCTAAAGTCCTCGACAAGAGAAGAACCAAATTTCAGAATTCCAACGACTGCTCTACTATTCTTTGTTTCTTGAATTGCTTGGGACAAGATTTCAAAAAGGTAACGCGCACTCGTGGCTCCGCAAATGACATCATTATTGCGCTTGCTATCTTCGCACATTTGATATCCCAATCTTCTCAACAGCAATAAGCAACAACGGCTTGAGAGTTTTGCGGGGCAAGTGGGAAGTACATTTTGTGGCAACCATACCGAAAAGTTCAAGCTTTGGTTCTAACGCCATGAAATTACTGTCGTTGAGGCCTGGTTCACAAGCTAAGAGAGCAAGGCAAATAGCTATGTCTTCATCTGTGAATGTCTCTTTCGGCTCTAGAACGCTGGTGACCGTAGATACTGCAGCAACTCGACCCTTGAAGCTCTTTCCACTCCATTGATCGGGCTGGAAACCCTCAAAGCGCTCTTCAGCTATACTAAGAATATCATCAGATTTGAGGGATATCTCACCCTCATCATCACTTTCCTCGATAACTGGTTTCTTAGGGGGTAGAGGTTTCGCGCGTTTTGGTGCTGAGGATAGCTTCTTTGCAGCAGCAGCCTTTGCTGCTTTTGCTTCAGCTGCCTGCTTCGCTGCTTTGGAACGGGTTGTTACGGATGACTGCGCAGTAGGGGCTTTCGAAGACGAAACTTTCTTAGGTTCAGGTAAATCTGCAACTATTGCAGCAACTTTGTCTTTTCGTTTCTTGTCGAGCTTCTCCATGAAAGCAGCGACATTTCGGTCACCCAACTGTTTCTGTAGCGAAGCTAAACCAGCAAGCGCAGCGTCACGAACCTCTGGAGATTAATCGTCAGTTGCTTTGACAAACATGTTACCAAAACATTTCAGGGGATTACCCTTCAAGTCGACAGGAGCCATGCCAGTTCTAATACATCGTCCAACCCACTTCAAAAGTTCACTACGAGCTTTTGGAACTTTGTGTGATGCGGCAGTGGTGATTTCATCCAAAAACTCCACGATGAGCAAGCATTTCTTTTCGTGCAGAGCGTCAAGAGCTGCAGACACAGCATCTACAAGGATTCGATTCTTCTCTTTCAGTCTACCAAATAGATCCACGCTAAGTCCCTTTGCAGCACCGCTCGGAAAAGCTTTCTTGAGTCCGTAACACATGGCTCGGATAAGCTTTGCGGCCGAAGCAACAACGTTGACGTTGGATTCCTTTGTAAGTATCTTTCGAAGGCGAACAAAGATTTCTTGGTGGGTCCCAGGGACTAGTCTGGCATCACCAATGATACTGATCGCAGCGTCCAGTGCTTGTTTACGAGCACTCCACTTTTTCGAATCGAGCGCAAAGTACCAATCTTTGGTGACCCCTTCTTCAATCTCAATCTTGACTTTGCTGAGTTTTTCAAGAAGGTCGATTTCCTCTGCAAGATCAATTTCCTCTTCGGCGATTCCGTCGCCGAATCCATCGTCTTCATCGCTACCACCGCCCTCTTGTGCGCTGGCACGAACACGCTGCTCCATAGCGCGAGTTAGTTTCTTGGGTTTAGGTTTTCGATTTTTCGCGTTGGCTTCGAAGGCGGCTTCGACCTCTTGACAGTGACCTCTTTCGCGTTCTTCATGACGACTTTAACTTTGTCGCCTATCCAACGGTGCAATTCGATGACCAGTGCTTTAGCAGCGTTACGAACCGTTTCCTGAGAATGTCCGAAAAGTGGGGGGGTTTTGTTGTAATCGCAAGAATAGGTACTGCGGAGCTTCCATACGTCGAAAGAGCTTGTAAGATGCTGTCCACAGAAGCGGCAACAACTTTAGGGGTTCTGTGCTTGAAACCGTTAGCAGCCATGGTTTCCACCGCCACATCACCCGCGTCTGCGCCAACAAACATTAAAAACGCATCAATTACTTTGCTCTTATTAAGAGGCCGACCAGCCAAACCTTTGTCTACGATGCCCTTGAAAACGTCTGAGGCGACTCGCTTGACTAGCGGCGGAGGAGCGGTATCCGCAAACTTTGCAATAGCTTCGAAGCCAATGAGCTGAGCGGGGGCATTTGCGTCGCGAGCAATTTTTGGAAGTGCAGCCACAAAGTCTGTGTAAATATTGCTGTCCTCTGGAGCGACATTGAATTTGTCAGTGAGTTCGCGGTAGGCGGCTTCTCTAACCTTCCAGTTTTTGTGCGAGGTACGTTCAGAGAGCGGTAGCTTTGCAGCTTCTGCAACGGGATCAACGTCCGGTTCCATGTGTGTTTAAGAAGTTGGGTACGTCAGGTGTGAGATGAGTGATGAAGCGTACGGTATAGAAACAAGCACAGAGAGCCGCATATGAGTGCTGGGATAGATGCAGGCGAAAGCGAGTGACAGAGTTCAGCGCTGACCAAAAATTGGCGCTCGTTGCGCCGACCCATTTGAAGTTTTGAATCTGAGCATTACAGTATTGAATTAAGCAGCGATTGTTGGAATAATGGAATTAATTTCTGGGCATTGCAGGATAGATTCAACTGTTTCTTTGCACATGTTGCGAGCACAACTTTTCAACTTGTTTCCGCCCGTCGCTACGGGGGAAAAGGTCTCTATTGTCGTTGTCGCGATTCATTCGCACACCCTTTAAAAACGACGACCGCAATGCCAATCAAATGCGCTTGGCAAGTTCTCAAACCGGCTTGCAGTGCATCTACGAGTGATACGAATCTCACATGATTTCGTTCACAATTTTGACGCACACATTTGGTTTCCGTTTAATTGGACTACTGCACTACACGCTTTTTCGCAAGCCCAGCAGATAATAAATGAGGTAGGCCACTAAGCCGAGCAGAAGAGTGACTATAAGAAACATGACGAAATGATCTGGATCATCATGACGACTCTCGGCATGGGCTTTGGAGTGGAGCTCACTTGGCTGGCGTCTTCTTCTCGCAGTTGTAGAATCTCCGTTGGTCGTATCCATCGCGCTCTGTTTCACAACATTCTAACCTTGCGGTGAATGGCGCTCGACAACCGGCAGCGAAGCACGAGTGCCGGCATCTTCCTGCTCGGATTTATCATTTTCATTCACGAAAGCGGTCATTATCTAGCCGCTAGACTACAGGGGAGTCGGGTGAAGAACTTTTCTATTGGGTTTGGTCCCAAGCTATTCTCATTCACGGCGGACGATTCGGAGATGGAATTCACTGTAAGAGCTCTGGCACTGGGAGGTTATGTAGCGTTTCCGGAACATTCGCGTATCGACGCGGAGACGGAGGAGGAAAAGATCGACGACGATCCTGACTTGTTACAAAATCGTCCTGTTCTGGATCGAGCGATTGTGATCTCGGCTGGGGTTATTGTGAATATTTTTCTAGCATGGGCTGCAATTTTCACGTCTGTTTCGTCAATCGGGCTACCGACGTACTCGTTCAACGCTGGTGTGACGATTGCAAACATAGTGGACAGCAATGGTGCGGGGGCAAAAGCTGGTCTTACTATGGGCGATGTGATTCTAAAGGTGGACGGGGAGACAGTACTAGAACCATTGGACAGCGCGAGTATGGTGGCGGAGAAAATCCGGACGAGTCGAGAACGCGCGATTAATTTTCGAGTATTACGCGAGAAGGAATTGAATATGTCTGTTAGAGCGAAATGCTTTGGAAGCAGACGTGGAAGGGAGTGGCTAGTATATTTACAAACTTTGAGCAATCTTCAAAGCAGCTTTCAGGACTGATTGGCGTCGTGTCTATGGGAGCGGATTTGGCGCGCAACGACACGGCAGCACTATTGAAGTTCTGCGCTTTGTTTCCATTGCATGGCAAGTTGACGCTAACCCCCGTCTCGTTGCTCCCAGTTGAGCCCAATATGCCTCAAGTTTGTACCAATTCTGCGAAATCGCGCACACTAACGGATTGTTGATGACTTTTTCTAGTGTTCAGCTCACGCATCACGCTTATCAGCAGATAACCTCCTGTCGTCGCTATTCACTAGCATGAAGGAAGAGTAAAATGGTTGCTGACATTTATGTTTCTACTCCCATAGATCTAGTTGACGTCGAAGTGTTTCGAAAGTAAATGTATCTAGCACTCCTCCTCGAAGATAAGGTACATCTAGAATAGCAGAACTTACACTAACTGAATCTGTCCAAGCACGACCAGTCTTTGGTAGCACACAAGGTTGGTATTTGCAGGTTAGTGCATGACCTGCACACTTCTTGTACCAGTGCAATTTGAAGTGGGAGACGTTGCCTTCTCGATCTTTCTTCGTTGAGAGAATCTTTCCAAGCCAGAAAGGCTCCTCAGATGTACAACCGTCTCCTTTGATAATAACAAATGAATTGGTTGCATATTTTTCATCACTATCACCACGTTCGACACAATCGTCTTCATCGGAACCATTAATACCATTATCACCGCATCCATCGCCACCACCATCACCACGTTCGACACAATCGTCTTCATCGGAACCATTACTACCATTATCACCGCATCCATCGCCACCACCATCTCCGAAATCAATGCACTGCTCAGATATATTGTCTTGTTCATCGCCCTGCTGCTCTTCTACGTTGTTACCTGACAATATCCTCTTAGTCTTCCATAGAATATCTCTTGAATAAAGGAACGTAGACATTAGAAACACATAACAAACTCGTATTGTGCCATATTTGTAACACTTGAAATCCTTCACGAACAGTGATTCCAGAAATAAACGCCGCTCCGCTTTGTTCATTTTCGCAACTCTTTTCAGGTCTTCACAGAGCTTTTTCCATCAACATGCTTGAAGCAGAAATCCTTACAGCAGGTTAAATTTTTTAGCTCCTTGTCACTTACCCTTTTCTCAATTTCAATGGCTTTGGTAGCCCTCTTCGCCTTTAGGCCGCTAGCCTGAGCTTCTTGGATGCGTTTCCCAGAGCGGGAGGAGCCAGAGTTGGCTGAACGTGGCGCTTTCCCCCCTACCGTAGAACGGGTATTGACGACCGGGGATGTGCGAGGAGACTTTTTCGCTAGAGTCTTCCGTTTCACTGTACCTTCCATGGTGTTTCTGACAACCCATCACATTTCGCCAACGTAGAGTAGCAGCTACAACGCAATTAAATAAAAACAGAACGATGTTCTGAAATTTGTATCATAACGTCGCTCTGGCTGGAAGCTTCCAGCAACACAATTGATATTTGATACGAACTTAAAATTTTTAATGTTCTGTAAACTTTCCAAAAACCTTTACACTTGTACAGAAAGGTGCACAACTTCTTCCCGAGCCCAAAAACACTACGAGACTATCCAAATTCCCTTTGTAGATTGCAAGAAGTTTAAGTAACACTGAACTGTGTTCTGGTTCTCGCATCAGAACCTTGTTCTGTCTCGAAGCGTCCCGCCCAAAAATGACCAGAACGGTTTAGACCCAGTAACCGTTGCGAAGCTATTAAAATCCCATATGTAGTCTCCATAAAGTTTAGGTTAAAAAGAACTGTGTTCTGGTTATATCATCAGAATGACTTTCTGTTCAGAAGCTTCCAGCCCAAAAGAGACGTTCGGAATTAATTGGAACTATTTTTCTGTCGACTATGCGGACCGGAAAATGTGACACGGGAGGTGAATACATCCTCCAAGTTGGACAAGATTGATACCTATCCGCGAATATTGATATTTGATGCATAGGTTTCATGTCCTAAGATTAGCTTGAGCATTCTGACACATCATCTTGGGACGATTATTTCCATTTGAATGTAACCTCGCGAGACTATACCCTTCCAAATTGCCGTCGGAATATCAAAAAATTTTGGGCCCTAAGCCCACCAATTATGGTCACTCAATGCAGTCTATGTGAAAAACGTTTCTATTGGTTATGCGAAGGATAGAACAAAATATCTGTTGTCAAATATTGATATTTTCTAGACAGATAAACGACACCATTGGCCCGGCTTTCTATTCCATATATCACTTCCATATAGTTTCTCATCTCTCTGATGACCATGTGATTGCCAGGTGTGCCGAAAGTACTACTCCCGAAATGCAGATTGATTGGGAGGAATGAAATCTGACTGGAATGCAACTTTACAAATTTTGAACTCGTAAAAGGTTCACTGACTTACTTATCATGGAACTCAACACTTGCGAGAAACCTCTTCATGTAGCAAAAGGAGGCTCCAATCATTCAATTATCCTGTCGTTTTCGTTCCTCGTTTCTGGACAAAGGTTCAGCCTGGTCAAGTTCACAGCGCGAAACCACAGTTTTACTCAGAACTCGATTGTGACCAGAAGATGAGTAAGCGATTCTTTCAAGCAAAACACAAAATGAGCTCGACAGAACCTAGTTCTGGTCGGGAGGATGCATCCGTTAAAGCATTGTTCGCTGATATCATGGAAGGCTCGACAAACAGCCGTGTAGATCCTCGATCTTGCATTCCGTTGACATCAATTCGTCAAATATCCCGCTCTGGTGTCTTGAGATTGAAGTCTATATTCAGTGGAGGTTCCACAGTTTCTTCGGGAAAGAGAGATGGAATGCCCATAGAGAATATTGGAGATGGATTTGTTGCTGGATCTGATAATGCTATTGTTGTAGAGCTAACGGGAGGTTTGAAAAGACATGTGTTGGACTTCTTCCGATCTAAACTCGGCTCGGACGGGGAACCTATCTCTGAATCCCAAGCCGCAGAAAAAGCAGAAGATCGTTCTGTCTGGTACGGAGTAGTAGACGGAATGCACAGAATGACTGCTATTCGTGAATTAATAGACGAAGATCCAGAACACTGGGAGTCTTTCTTGTGGCCTGTGACTATTCTGAAAGGCGGACACAGCTTGCAAACTTTGAAGCAATTAGGAAGGCATCAGAATAAGAAACATGATGCATCCTTTTACATCGAATCAACTTTCTATGATACTTTGGTCGGTTTAAGAGATGAAGCTGACCGATTGAAGACCATGTCGAATGGTAGAGCTCCATCTGCGAAACAGATCGCTTCAGCGTATGATGGTTGTACGCATCTGAAGGACAATACTATAAGACAAGCAGCAACAACAGCAGTTAGACTTCCACTAAGTGTAATACATGAGATCGGAGTAATCATGAACGAAGAGCACCCGGATTTGGCAGAACCAAGTTCTGCTGAATATAAACCGCTGGAAAAATCCATGAATATGCGATGCACCGATTGTCGAGTATACAGGAAATTCATCAACATAACTTCAATCAAGTCCGCGACAAAGTTCATGAGAGCCTCAGGTCCGGACGGAGAAAAGAATCAAATCAACACGCTCCACCGGCTGAGGGAAATTTCTAGAACGAACAAGTTCAAAGCAGCATCGTATAAGGTAACAGTGGAGCAGTTTGAGAGTGCTTGTAGTGCAATGAGGGAGGCTCGAAAGTTTGAAGCTCTTTTAGAAGATGATGAATGGCCGTCTGGAATGGAAGTAGTCAAGCACAACTTACTCCGTACCACAAAATTTGATTGTGAAGTTACTGCCAATTTCGGGAATGATGGAGATGTTTTAGATTCTCTTCTTAGACAATATCGGAAAGTTTGTCCTGAGGCTGCACCCCTTAAAGAAAAAAGTTTTCCGAGAATTTCACCAGGGAGAAAGAACTTCAGGCTAAAGACAATTGTACTGCCTTAGCTTCCGCGGATGATTCTCTTCCAATCGCAGCTGAAGATATCACTAAAGGGGGTGAAGTTCCTGAAGATCAAGTTCCACATCCAGTGCCGAGCATCACTATAGAAGGAAAGGCACCAAGAACATTACCACAGGATCTAGGCGATATGCCTGAATCAGAAGTCTTGACCAAACCTAATTCGGAACCAAATTCCGTTCAACCGAAGCAGGTTAACAGGAATAATTCCGTTCCATCAAACGCTCCGAGTGCCAATTCTGTCCGACTGAATACGCGTCCAAAACGAGTTGCTTGTACTACAGAAGTGCTGGATGAGAAAATTAACTATCTTGACGAAATGGGTGTTTCATGCCACCAGATGAAATGGCAAGATTTTGATAAGACCGTTTGGACAGATGGTGATGCTCTCTTCGATCTTATACTGACAGATCCACCGTATGGGACGCCTAAATCTCGTTCTTTGCGAAACACTTCTTACGATAACTTCATAGATGACAAGGAAGTGAAAGAGATATGTCAGTTTGCCAGGCGCGTCTTGAAGCCGGGAGGGTGGTTTCTTGCATTTGTTTCATTTCGAAACTTCGAACTTTTCTACAACGAACTTCACCGCATCGGATTTGCCGGACCAGAATACCCATTCGTAATTATGAAGGATACCAGTACGATGCAAGCTCACAGAGGTGATCAGTTTCCTCAGAACGCTTGTGAATTTTCTGTCATTGCAAGGGCACCAGGAATTTCGAAAAGTGCATTCAAGCCAGATTTGAGGAGCCCTTACAACTTCGTTCCTTCAAAGACAAGCAGACGGTTTGCTGCTATGTCAGGTATACCCGTTTCAAAAGAAAAGCTCCTTTTGCCAGGCACGAAATCTCCCGTCCTAACAGAGGAGAAAAATGTGGGTCTGCTTGCTGAACTAATCAATACATTTTGTCCAGAACGGGGTTCTGTTTTGGATATTTACGGAGGTACTTTCACTACTGGAATAGCTTCGTTGCGAACTGCACGTTCATGTGTAGTAATCGAGTCAAGCGCATCTACATTTCGTCTTGCCCATGAGAGGCTACGTGCAGTGGCAGAGATACTGTACCGAAAAAGTCCATCCTCACACCACGCAATGAAGAAGAGAAAGACGCGAGAGAATTCAAAAGCTGAAAGCAGTGGAGAAATCACGAAGATGATCGAAAAGAGCAGTACTATTGTTCAAAGTGGAAACGATATGCTGAAAGGAGGGGACAGAGTTGAATTACTCCTTGATGGAATCACTATTGGTCATGCAAAGCTTCTGTCAGCTCCAGATAATGACAGTGATTTACATACTTCTATTCATAATGTTCCTCTCTCTGAGTACGAGAAAGATGGACAGAAGCTAGTTGCATGCTATTCCTTCAAAGTTAAGGAGGATGCTGGCGATAAAAAATACCCATATGGTTATGGAGGCATCGAGAAGCCTCCGGGAAACCTGAAGGGCTTAGCGGGAATATTCTCTTGGGACATACACAGCATGAGATGTTCCAATTGAGATAAAGATGTTTGCGAATGAGTACTATTTTTGTACATTGCACTACTGAAGAGCGATTCCAAACATCTAGAGAAGAATGGAATAAATCTTTTCACATCGATCATTACCGTTGTACAATATTTGGCGCGAAATTTGTTCTCTGTTTTTGTAAATTTGAATTATATGCTCTATCAGTACTTACAAATTTTCCACGCCTTCTGTTCACCTCTCAATGAAAGTGAGCGTTCGAAGTGAAAACCTCTGAAAACTCATGGAGGACACATTTTGCCTCTCCGACACCAACCGCAAACTGATTCACAAAAGTGCTGTCGGTATTCTTGCAACGCTGGGGATCGAAGCCGAAGCTGAACAATGCACCAGCGAGAACTCATTTCCGCATCATCCAAACCGATCAAAATCATCTGCAAACCAAGGAATTCCATTGAGCAATGATATAATTCCAATTCGTTTCAACAGAAACCGCCAAGAATATGTCAGAGGTTCATTGAATCGTTCGGAATCTGGAATTCTTTTGGAGCGTAATGACGGTTACGGAAATATTCCATTTCAATCACCGCTGGAAGTAAAACAAGCTTCTGTATCTGACTGCTTATCTCCAAGTACTGCAACAGAAAGATATTCTGATTCTTGTGCGTCATCTTTTCCAATTGGAAAACCATCCATCTATCAGTTGGATACAAGTCCACGAAAAAACCATGATAGCGACAAGAGGAGTAATGGAAATCGTGTGAGCAAAAGGATGATCGAGAAGAGGAAGCATGTCACGTCTTTATCTAATCTAGACATCAGAAAACAGTTCTGTTGTAAGAAAAGGAGATGCTTTCGAAGTACAGACCCAACGTTTCTGAGGTCTGAAGTCAGCCGAGTACTTTTATGGGGAAGGATTGATCGGCGAAGATACTTGGAGAAATTATTCGATCCCAGCTCTAAAGTTTACCTTTTTTGCGGGAGGAAAGTCTGCTACAAATTCCTGGAGTCTTCCTTCATGTTTTCTAGACACATGCAACGATCAGTGAAGATTTCATGGGCAAATGGAAGATCAGTCTGTTTTTCATCAGCTCAAAAAGACCCAGAGAGTCCACAGAGGGACTCTGTTATATGTTTCCTGGACAGATTTGCGGATTCTACAGCGGAGCGAATGCCTGACACCAACGAAAGACACCTTCCACTCTTTCAAAAGAAATCTGTCTATGAAGTTTTCCGAGAACAGTACACTGTTCTGCATGGATATCATAATATACCTTCTTTGGCATACTTCTACACAACTTGGAAGAAGTATTGCGGTGATATCAAAGTAAGAAGAATTCAGCGATTCACAAAATGTACTGATTGTGAGTATATTCGGGACGCTCTAGCCAAGTATGGAACAGACAAGAAGAGTACAGCTCCTCTTCTTGAACGGAGACGTTTGCATATAGAGATGGTTTCTCGGGAACGTAGAGAGTATCAGAAGAGGTGTGAGCTAGCTGCGTTGTACCCTTCGCAGTATACATCACTTATCGTGGATGGTGCAGACCAGTCTGGATATGGGCTTCCCCATTTCACTGTCAATACAAAAGCGACAGTTGGGCATAGTTTGAAGGTCAGGCTGATAGGTGTACTAGAGCATGGTGCTCGAAAACATCTCTCGTTGTACACCATGACCGCAGAATTTGAAACTGGTGCTAACCATATCGTGGAAGCGCTTCACAGAACGCTTTCAAGCAAAGCATTAGGATCTAAACTACAGGGAAAACTTTTTTTGCAAGTTGACAATTGCACACGGGAGAACAAAAATTCATTCTTGTTCTGCTACTTGGAATGCTTAGTGGCATGGGGTGTGTACGAAGAGATATTTGTGTCTTTCCTTCCTATAGGACACACTCACTCTGATATCGACCAAGCCTTCAGTTGTACATCAAGGAGACTGAAATTCAATAACGCAGCAACTATGGAGGATCTCCACGATGAACTGCGAAAGTCTTTCACGCCTGAACCATCTGTCTCCCGCATGCTACACATTATCAATTTCTCGGGTTTATGTAAGATGGAAAACTGTATTGGGAAGGTGAAACCTTTTTCAAAGTACCGCTACTTCAGATTCTTCAGAGATCCCGAAACAGAACGGGGTTCTGCCTTCTTCAAAACTGCTTGTGATGTCAAAATTTCTTGTGATGACCAGTGGAGAAGCCTTCCAGTATTGACCAATGGTCTCAAAGGATTTACTCGATCTCCACCAAACCTTCACGCGGCACCCTGTAACTCTGTTGTCTGTCCACCAGATAAGGAAAAAATTCTTCTAAGGCTCAGATCAGAGGAGGTAAGGGTGAACAGTGTCGCTAAAATGAGATCACTTCATGCACTGGTTGCTCAAGTGTACAGAGACAGAGACGAACCACTACATTGGAACTTGGAAGAGTGCGTAGAGCTGAATGGAATTTACAGTAATCAGAGTTTTTCCAACCATGGGTTTGACGAGGATGAAGAAAATTTACAGGAAATGATGGCTCAAACAGACCTACCTTATTCTAGGAATCGATTTGTTGCTGTTAATGGATACGGATGTACGAAGGAAATGCCTTTCTGGCTAGGACAGATTATCGAATGTATCCAGGATGGAAGTGGCGTGACAAGAAATATGTTCATAAGATGGTATGAAGTGTATGACAAAGGGGATGCATGGAGTGGTAAGTATCGTCCGGCGACAGTTGGAAGAGGAAAAAATATAGACCCTTGGCAAGGGAATATTTCTGTGGATACAGTAATAGCTGAGTTTGATTCTTTGACGAACAAGAAACTCAGAGCAGGAGTAGAGAAGGAAATTAGAGCAGGTTTAGTAGCATTGGGGAAATACTGAACTGGTCTTTGTAATATTTCTGCACCACGGAAATGAAATAACCATGAGATCAATCGATTTCGGAACATTTATGAAAAGGTCAATCAATATCAGAATATGGAAATTTATTCAATCATTTTCGAAACAAATTTATTCTTAACTCGAAAATAATATTCTGTTCATACAAAAATCAGTGTTCCATGCCAATGCGAACGTGACCGTGATCGATGGACTGCATCGTCTCAATGCTATGCATAGCATTGCCGATGACTTCACGCGCCTCACCCGTATGCACAGAACCAAGCTGCCACAGGACGCAAACCGCTTGCGCTGGGTTACTCAGCCTCTGGATGTGTACTACCTTCGCCGCAAGGACGACAGTGATCTTCAGCCTCATGAGATCATCCACAAGAGTGCAGAGTCGAACCATACGACTGGGACGCAACTGACGGAGCGCTCCCTGGTTCGAATCTTGTCGTCCATCCAGCAGTTCATCCGTACGATTGCTGTTGCAAATAACGTGGAAAACGCTGGCGACTTGCGTGAGTCTGATGTCATCCGAACATTGTTCGAGGCGCAGTTCATGGGGATGATGAATTCAACGAACACGGCCCGGCGGTGGACGCGTTTGGCTATAGCAACGCTGAAGCATCCTGTTCTCGACGAATTGTTGCGTGAGCTGAACAATTCTGAGCGCCGCAACGAGATTGGAATAACGCACCTGGACCACAAGATAGTGCGCGAGTTGCTGGAAGAAAACTTTGTCTTCGGCTTGCGTGGTCTTTCGGAGTACTTGAACCCTGCTCATGGTGGACGTCCGGATGGACGCTTTGACGTGAACGACTTCTATACATACGTCCGTCGCGTGACTGCAATAGCAAATTCTCTGTACGCTGCGTTTGGGCGCCCAAAGAGTATTATGCGCAAGTCATTTCTGAGCACAGAGATGGCAATTGGGTCGGTTAAGCAGCCGAAGGAGTTGCAATGGCATCTCACCAATGCCATTGCAATGTATAGAGGGGATGACCGGAGCAGTGAGGTTCGAATGCGACGGAGAGCCACGCGTTTACAGGATTTGGAAACGAACTTGAAAGAGTTTTTCAATCCGACATTGAAGAAGAAGACTAAGGCTCGACGCAAACGCCGCCCTTCTGCTGCCAATGTGAGACTCACTCACAAGAAGCAGCGAAACGTCGAACATGAGCCTGCTTCGCATGGCATCCGCCGCCGTTCACAGCGACTTCGCTCGACGGGGAGCACACGCCTCGAGGAAGAAGAGCCGGTTGTGGTACAACAATCCGCCGGAGAAGAAGAGCAAGCCGTTGTTGATAAACCCACCGATCAACAACAAGCCACTGTTTCCGGTGATGAGGGTGACGAAGACTCCGCCCGTTCCCCCGATTCTGCCGTTGAGATTGTCCCCAAGATAACCGTCGTGCTGGTGCGACTCCCTCCAACCAAGAATCTGTCCATACCGCTTCGGACGAGGAAGACAAACAGGGTGCAGACGAGGGCCATGTCAAAAGCAAGGGGGTCCGCGAAGTGACAATTACACTCACTGTTCCGGAAGGAGTCGAAGTCGATGAAGACGGTTACATCGTTCGTGACTCTCCTTCTGAACACGACCTCCTGTTCGACGACCGGATGCCATCTCTTCCTGACGATTTCAAAGTCAAAGACCGAGCCGAAGGGCATCATCTGGCGCAGCGTCCCGCGGACGTCATCGCATCGGTGAGGGTTGGCTGTCTGCCTCCGATTGAGCTCAGGTTGTTATTGGAGAGTGTGGAAATCGATGAGGAGGGCAGAGAGGTGAGGTATTTGAAGCAAGTGGCGATGGACCCTGTGTTTGAGGGGCTGCATATTCCGGAACAACATCGGGCTCGTCATCTTGTTTTGGAGATCGACACCATCTATCCGATGTTTTTCGCAGCGTGGAAGATGGCTGCCAAGGCGATGTGTGAGCCTACATCGACGTTTCTACCCTCGAGGCTGGACTTCGCCCAGGTTGCGCGAATGTCTACAAGCTGGAAGGATTCGTATGAGGCCGGCACTGGTATGGCGTACTTCCACAATTGCCGAACGGAAATCAACGAGCGAGGGTATACGGTGATGCACAATTTCGCGGATGTAAGCTACCTCGATGCGTCGGACAAGTTCCCATTTGACTTGGGTCTCATGGAAGAAATTCCTAACCAGGAATTGTTTCGGTACTTCTTGGGAACATGGGAGGGGGAGGAGGTGCACAAGGACCCTGGGAACCGGCAGCTGTGGAGTCCCATTGTCAATACGGGGGACGATGAAACAGATGAGAAGAACCGGAATGAGGGGAGGGCTCGCTTCACGTCTACGCGCCACTGCCTGGTTGACTATGCCGAGAACGATGAGACGCATATCGACCGGTTCAAGTTTGTGACGCGGCGAGCCCTGCTGGATGTGTGGTTGGGAATCCTTGTCCGGCTGATAGGGCTGGAGGAGTGCGGTTTACCGGGAGAAAAACTTGTCATGCCGGCATCTGGGGGACGGTTTTTGATAACGGGAAAGGGGTGTCCTCGGCAGGTCCCACACAATGATTTCCCTGTTCCTCCTCGCGACCGCAAAGATCAACTTCCGGGTTACTTTGTTATTGCCAACGGAGATGACCCATTCCCTATCTGGGTGTGCCCAGGGTCCCACAAGTACGTCTTTTCCAAAGCGCTGGAATTAGATATGTACGCCAAGACGATGAAGCTGAAGAAGGTAATCGTTCCGCCACGTTCAGTCTTCATCGGTCACGGCCATGTACAACATGCCGGGGCAGGGCATGTCGACAGAGTTGTGTCACACACGACAACGAGGTATCACACGTATTTCAGGAATGCGTCGTATCCGATTCCCGACAATGTTTCGTTTGGTTTCATCAGGCGGTTGGGATTCGAAGAAGAAGTAATCGCCAATGCTCCGCGCCGGTCTGCCAGGCAAAGTCAACCGGCACCTGTCAATGTTCGCCACAAGACAGTTGTTCCCATCCCGGTCAAGAAAGATCGTAGGCCGAAGACAGGGCAACTCGGAATCATGCGGATGAAGACGACAGAAGCTCCCAAGAAGAGAACCCTCACACCGGGTCAAAAATTCATCTTGAGCTATTCAACTCCACAGTTGCCGATAACGCCTATTCTGCCGGGAGATCCTGAATATAGTGAGGACGAAGACGAAGAAGAATTTTCCGACGGCTAGATAGCTTAACAACTACTACTTTGGTAAACAATTATCGAGAATATAAGCATCTCCTTTATCACTTCCAATCTATGAACCTAGTATAATGTACTTCCGTTCCATGCTTTCAAACTAGATTGTCCATTCCCTCGTGGGTTGGAGCATGATTTCCAGGACGATTCCCTCACATCTCTAGACTCGATGGTCTATGCTAGAAATAGCAGAACAATTGGGTTTGTACGTGCTTCATCGCCTACTTGCTTCCGGTAATGTGTGGACGTGCACGATACACGATCAACCTGAAATGGACGTCCGGTGGATGTCCAGCTCAGATGCATTGCTGGCCAGCCCAGAAATTCTACAATTCAGGGCAGAAAAAAATATTGCAAAAAACATCGATTTGGGCGGTCGATTGTGCCGTACGGCACACCCCCATCTCAAAAACATGTTCACATGTGCATGTTTTTGAGAATAGCCCAAATTTTAATTCAAATCAGGGTGTCTAATTTGGCCACAACGGCCCCAGGAACCGGCCGCCGCCCCGAGTGGGGTTGTCACTGGCTTCTGTAAGCACCAACTGTAAGGCTAAATGGCGTCTAGCGATGGGTCGATTTCAGGCTCAACACGTCAGGGACAGGGCTTGGTCCTTGTTTCATCATGGTCCCGCCCCACTCTCTCACGACCAACCTGGAATGGACGTCCGGTGGATGTCCAGCTCAGATGCATTGCTGGCCAGCCCAGAAATTCTACAATTCAGGGCAGAAAAAAATATTGCAAAAAACATCGATTTGGGCGGTCGATTGTGCCGTACGGCACACCCCCATCTCAAAAACATGTTCACATGTGCATGTTTTTGAGAATAGCCCAAATTTTAATTCAAATCAGGGTGTCTAATTTGGCCACAACGGCCCCAGGAACCGACCGCCGGCCCCGATCGGGGGCTATCACTGGCGTCTGTAAGCACCAACTGTAAGCCGGAGCCGGCTGCCGCCCCGATCGGGGCTATCACCGGCTTCTATTAGCACCAACTGTAAGCCAAAATCGCGTCCCACCAAAGGTCGATTTCAGGCTCAACACGTCAGGGAAAGGTCTTGGTCCCTGTTTCATCATGGTCCCGCCCCACTCTCTCACGACCAACCTGAAATGGACGTCCGGTGGATGTCCAGCTCGATTGCATTGCTGGCCAGCCCAGAAACTCTAAAATTTCCGAAAAATCAGTTTGGTGGCCCAGCATCTCCTGTGCCGAAAATTCCCGCACTCACTTCTGATATACGTCTAGACGTGTTTCGCACTTGTACGCATCAGGGAAGGCTGCACGGAAGGTTGAGACTACGCTACTTGTGTACCGCGTCGTCTGAAATAGCGAGTAGTGTTTGGTGTATAGTTGTGGAGTATGCGTCTAGTGGTTTGTAAAGCTTGCAGAACGGGATAGGGATGTGGGTGGCGCTATTTTATGAATACATGAGTACCAATATTCAAGGGTGACAAAGCGGAAAGTCATAGGCTCGTACATGTTTGAGATTGCATAGTAGAGAAAATATTTACATCGAAATTTTTATGGAGCTGATGGACGTATTAAGGATGAGGTATGAGAGGAAGAAAATTCTTCTGTGGTATGAAGATGTGTTCTGTGGGGGGATGGAATCTTGGGATGGTACAGGGGAAGGTGGAAATGTACGGAGTGCGGGTTTAGAATGGAGTGTGATTCGGAGAGGAGTGCCGACAAGCATATTATGGGGATTGGGGAGTGTAGTATACGTGGCAATTCCGAAATTGCAAATATTTACGTTTTCCGCGGAATTCGAATTTCGGCGGATACGACCGGCGACAGCAATGCACGAACATTGCTGGCGCATGCGCGCGCACAATCGGCACACGTGTGCAACGAACGTATTGGCAACGGCCAACGGACCAACGGGTCCCTACGTGTGACCCACAAGGTCCTTTCCCATTCGGGGACGTTACGAGCAGTGTTTACACTGTAAAGCGATGCCATCGTGGCCATATAGGTATTGGCATCGTGCCGGGAGGGAAAGGGGACAAGACAACGATCGAGCAACGGCTCTAGTCTACGACTGACTTCTACGTTTTACGTTTACGTTTTGCCTAGCGAGGCTTCGTCTCCGTCGAGCTGCGTACTCCCTACCCATCGCCGCACGTAAGGCTGATTGCGTGTAGTGCCTCCGGGCTTGGTTGAGAGCGCCTCCGGTGACGTACCACCTCGTTTGCTAACGTAATCCTCGCGTGGATTGTTGCGTCGTGACGCTCGTGTCTACTCGCTAACCTATCTCTACCGTTCTACCTAACATACAGTCAAAACACCAGCGGGTGGACTGCTCGTTTCGTTTCGTAAGGACAGCGTGTCCACTGGCTCGTACCAGCTACTACGTCTAACGAACTATCGTTCCACACTGGTCTCTCGACCTAGAAGTTGCTACGAGCATAACGACAACCAACGAGGTTGAGCTCTTTTACGTTAACGAAAAGCTACGTGCTACGCTACAGACGACGGTCTATGAATTACGCTGTGTCGAATTCCAGCGCGTCGCCCAGGCAACCGTTGCCAACGTCAGCGGACGCCGAAGCCGACGTGGCCTTGTCAGCAGAAGCGATCTTCGCGACTGATCGATCTATCCCGCCGGATATCGAGGCGATCGGCCAGCTACCACGTACGGTAAGCCCGTTTGAGTCCGTGAGTATGGACCCCGCAACGCGCGGTCAGCTCAACGAAGGGAACGTGACTCCCACGGCACTACGCGTAGTGTACGAAGACCTTCGAGGTCACATCGAAAGGGCGAGCGACGCGGCCGTCGACGAAGCCGTAAGGCAGAGACTCGGAGTCTCGGAGCGCGAAGCTCGTGCGTTACGTGAACGCTCAGCGACCCTCGAACGGGAAAACGAAGATTTACGAAACCGCCTCTCCGCCGTGGAGGGAAGACTCGACTCGTTTGTCGTAGTATTCAACGAAATCGTCGCCGGACGTTCCGCTCCGCCGAGCGGAAGCGATCCGAATTACGAAGGCTCGCGCGCCTATAACTCGCAATCCTCCCCGGCCGTTCCGGGAGGATACCCACCAACACCCGGTCCGACGACCCCGACAACGTACGGAAGGGGGGCGACAGTGCAACGAGCCATCGCCAGCCCCAACGAGACGCCACGAAGGCAATTACGTTTTAACGATACGCCAGACCATGCGCGGTCGGCGGACGCAGCACGAGCTGCGCAATTCGATACGAGAGCTCCCCCGCCACGTGAAACGTACATTCCGTGGCTGGGTACGTTCGGCACGACGGACACGCGAGTCCACGAAAACGAACGTGCCGACGCGGTACGCTTACCAGGGAACGCCCTCGGACCCGTTTGCCACGCGTTGGCAGAGCACACGACAATGCTCGACGCATTTGCGAACGTGGTGTCGTACCGTATGTACCGACTTAACGATGTACGTGAACATCTCTACGTGAACGAGAGTCAAAGCGTACATAAGCTCAAACGTGAGCTGGAGGGACTTTTCCCTACGTTAAAGCCGTTCTCCGGCCGGAATCCGATTTCGTTACTCGGATTCCTCGCCCAAATACGTGATGGGTTCAGCACACTCGGAGTGTGCGAGGGGGTGGCAGTACGTGCGCTGCACTTCTTCCTCGAAGGGGACGCCCGACGGTTCTACGATTCCCAGTGTACGACTGGTGTGATCACGACTGATCCGACGAAGAGGTTCTCGTGGCCTCACGTAATCAACGCGTTGATCAAACGATACCTGCAAGACGACGTGCTGCAGGAGGCCTACGAAAAGGTCACGATGATCACGCAGAGTCCTAACGAGGACGAGAATCAGTACGCTGATAGACTCGACACCGCCACGCGGGCGTGTAACTACGTGTTTACGGATCGACTCCTCGTTCACCACTACGTACGTGGGTTGCTGCCCTCGACGCGGGCAGCAGTGACGGAACGACTCCGGTCACTCCCCGAACGAGAGAGGAACGACCTCACCGTTGTGAGACGATTGGCGACGGCCGAAGGAACGACCTTCCGTGCACGTACGGCAGCTGTCGCGTCAGCCGCGAAACCGAAAGTGCGGTTTCCGGTGAAGCCTACGTTAGCTATTTCCGACCACGAGTCGAGGAAGTTCGCGGACTACGATGAGTCCGCGTACTTACGTAATGAACGGGCTAGCGAGCCCAGTTACCACGATGGTAACCCGAACATCCCCACGAGGGACGATGACGACGTGTCGCTCGCTGCGGCTCACGTTGCCGAGAATTTGGAGGCAATCCTCTTCACGAACGGGCCGCCGCCCAACGATTCGAAAACGGCAAACGAAAAGCCGGACGAGCTCGAAGCTCGATTGAACCGTCCATGCGAGGACGTGCCGAAGCTCACGAGCGAGCAGACGCAATTGGCGCACTCCGTAATCCCGAATGATTACTGGACGCTGTCGTGTTGGTCATGCCGCGAAGATGGCCACTCGACGTTTACGTGTCCGCGTCTGACGCCAGATCAACGGATCTTTTTCGCGTACAAGTACTACCTCTTCCACGTGAAGAGCAACCCACGTCAGGCTGAGTACTTCCGCCAACGAATGGCCAAACCCAGTAAGCCTTAAAGATGTACCAAAGATGGCCGCATGATGAACCTATGACATGCATGGTGTTCCTCTGATGTACGGATAAGGAACATTTGCTCTTCAGCTGATGGCCGCATAACAATACACCAATGATGGACGGGAGATGTCCATACGCTCATCTCCCGGACATCAGCGAAGTATCTCTTGCGTACAGTAGAGATATCACGTACATCATTGGTTCATCTAAAGCATATCAGGGGTACATATTCCTTTTCTTATAGGGAAACGTAACCAGGAACGACCTGATGAGCGAGGGAACGTGACCCCGCGGAGGTATGGCACGCCGCCTACGATACTCCGAAACCCCAATCGTGACGGGGGAAGGCCCTTCGACAGGCGCCGCGGCGACTTTCGTAATGACCGACGTGACCCCCGCCCGTGGGCGAACGAACGAAATGGCCAGCGTAATGGCCGCAGCGGAGTCTACGTGACGACTTCCGCTGACGAAACACCACTCGAGGTGGAAACGAGTCACGATGACGAGCGAGCTTCGTGGGCTCACGACAACGACGTGTCGAACGGTCTCGCGCCGGAAAACGACCAGGCGATGTAGGTCACGAGCCACCCACATCGCCTGAACCCTTACGTGAAAGGGGGACGACCGACGTCGATGATTGGTCCTCCGCAGGCTCACCGACAAACGAGAGTTACGTAAAGCTCACGGCCGCGAAGGCCAACTCGAGTCACACGACACCCGACGTGGGGGAAGAAACGAAGTCCGACGGGACAAACGAACCTCACACGAAGAGGAAGCCTCGCAGACGAGCGAGACGCGCTACCCGGAAGCACGACGCTTCCGAGCGCGAGAAAACCAAGCACGCGGCTTATACGAAGCGTGTCGACGCAAAAGAAGCCATACGGGCTCACACGATGAAGCGACGAACCGCTAGCGAAGACGTAGACCGCGCGCCGGTCAGGACCGAACCGTTGGTCCTTGACGGGCATACGTGCCTACTTGCGTCGAAGCATTATATCGTGTCCGGAACGATCGGACTAGACCTCAACGTGATGAGGGCGATGACCATCGCGATGGATACGTGCAGCGGCTATAACTTGATACGAACAAGTTTACTGCCCTACGACTGGGTCGACCGCTGTCTACGTGACGAAGAGCTACCGAAGCTCGGAGACGCCAACGGGCGACGGTTGCCTATCGAAGGCGCCATCCTGCTTCGTGTCAGGTTGGGGAACTCGCTGTTCCGCGTAAAATTCTTCGTAGCCAACACGCTGGCTGTTCCCGTTATAATGGGCACGTCGTTCATGTCGAAGCATGTCGATGCTATACGCTGTCGAGCGCAGACAATCGACCTCCATCGGGGGGATACGATACCCATTATCGCGGAGGGCGATACGAAGACTCCGTGCGAGGAGGGGGAAGAGACGAATCCAAACGTGGAGCCCCCGAAGCGCTGCGAGCGTAACGCGGCCTCGAATAGGCCGAGCCGAACGTTCTCGGTTCGCCTGACGAAGTACACGCGTGTACCGGCGATGTCGCAACGGACCGTCAACGTGACGACGGATGCGACCGGACTCGTGTTCCTCGAACCGAAAGCGTCGGTGCAATTCCGGCATGGGCTGCGCATAGCCAACGGAGTGGTCGACGTAGGACCGAGAGAGACGTTCTCTATTATCGTGTCGAACTTCACGAAGAAGGACCGCGATTTGCCGAAAGGCGCGACGATTGCGTACGCGGTACGCTCCCCGTTGGGAATCGTACCACTCAAGCGTGAGGGCGGCGAAGCCCTCGCGAAGGTTTTGAACCTACCGCTAGTCGACGCGACAACACGAACGAATGCTAACGGGTTGAGCGACGAAACGACAGACCCGTTGGTCAACGAAAAGGGGAACGACCCCGCCACGAATTGGCAGTCGACAATCGATTTGTCGCACCTCGACGACGAGGACTTACGAAAGCGCATCAACGAGATGCTAGCCACACATTCGTCAATGTGGACGAGCGGACGCCTCGGCGAAATCAATGCTACGGAGCATCGAATCGAACTCGAACCGGGCACGCGGCCCATACGTTCAATGCCCTATCGTCAGGGTCCGGCTCTACGTACGATAGCCGAGGAGCAGATCACGAAGATGCCCAACGAAGGGGTTATCGAACCCGCGTCCAGCGAATGGGCGTCACCAATCGTGTTGGTGCCGAAGAAGGACGGATCCTTACGCTTCTGTGTCGACTACAGACGTTTGAACGCGAAAACGATCGCTGATTCGTACCCGCTTCCTCGTATGGAAGACTGCCTTGATTCGTTGGGCGACGCCGCCATCTTCACGACACTCGACTGTAACGCCGGTTACTGGCAAGTGCCCGTCTCCGCCGAGGACCGTGATAAGACAACGTTTACGTCTTTCATGGGAACGTATCGCTACGTGCGAATGCCATTCGGGCTACGAAATGCCCCCGCTACGTTTCAGCGGACGTTGGACATAATCCTCTCCGGAGTACGTTGGCAATCGTGCCTGGTCTACTTAGACGACGTAATCGTCTTTTCGAAAGACCTCGAGTCTCACCTGGGTCACGTTGACCAGGTGCTTTCCCTGCTACGCGCAGCGGGAGTAACGTTAAAGCTCACGAAGTGCTCGTTCTTTCAACCACGAGTTGACTACCTGGGGCACGTGATCACCCCAGGGAAGCTGCACGTCGCAGCACGGAACAAGGAAGCCTTTCGTACGGCTACGTTCCCGCGAGACAAGACGCAATGTCGATCGTTTTTGGGCGCGGCCAACGTTTACCGCCGTTTCGTAAAGGCGTATGCCGAGATCGCTCGGCCACTCAACACGATGTTGAAGAAGGACGCTTCCCCCGATTGGACGAATCCAACTGACGCGCAAACGAACGCGTTCGAAACGTTGAAGACAATACTGGTGTCGCCACCAGTATTGCACCTACCGAAGGTGGGACGTCCGTTCATGATCGATACCGACGCGTCGGCGTATCAGCTGGGAGCTACGTTGCTCCAGCAGCAGAACGAGGACAAGCCCAACGAATGGGTGCCGATTGGGTACTGGTCGAAGACCCTTAACGAAACCGAACGTGGTTAATCGGCGACCGAGCGCGAGTGCTACTCCGTCGTTTGGGCGATAACGTCGCTCCGACCCTACGTAGAGGGTCAGCGGTTCACCGTACGTACGGACCACGAAGCCTTACGTTGGCTGATGACGTTGACGGACGCGTCCGGACGACTACTACGATGGAGGCTACGCGTTGCCGAGTTCGATTTCGAAGTTACGTACAGGCCTGGGCGCGTGCACCAGGTACCTGACGCTTTATCACGTGTGATATCTACGTATGACGACGGTCGACCCGTCGACGATGACGTACCATCGTACGGGGACGCGGTCCTCGTGACGACTCGCAGTCGTCGACAACCCACACGAAATGGGCAAGGACGAACGACGTCCGCGCGTAAAAAGGCAACGAATGCCAGGGGTCACGACGACCCGTCGAACGAGACTCGTGATGAACGAACATCAGCCACGACGGCTGGCCGCGATGGCCTCGAGTTCAACCGCGACGCGTCGCTCGATGACGTTCTTGACGAGGAACCGGATTTCCTCGACGAACAGCGCGCTGCTGAAGACGATTCGGCACGCGTGCCACCAGCTGACGTTCAGCTTCCCATTACGAGGGACGAGCTTATCGAAGCTCAACGCGAGGACGCGTTCTGTCAAACGATACTGACACGACAGTCCGAGACGCAGGACGCTGCATTCTTCGAAGGCCACGATGGCCTACTCCGACGCCGGAACCCTCACGATGAGGAACGTACACAAATCGTTGTGCCGGCTTCGTTACGGCCGCGGCTGCTGGAGTTAACGCACCACCACGTCCTCGCTAGACATCCCGGGCAAACGCGTATGTACTATACCCTACGGAGGACGTACTACTGGCCCGCGATGGCCGCCGACATCCACGCAACGGTACGAAACTGCGTTGGATGTGCGAAGAACCGCGTGAAGCTTCGCAAACGGACGAACCCGTTACGTTTATTTCCGGCTACGGAGCCGTTGCGAGACCTATGTATCGACATACTAGGTCCGCTTACGAAGACCACGCGTGGTAACCGATTTATCCTCGTGATAACGGACCGCTTCACGAAGCTGACTAGAGTCGTACCTCTACGAAATATCGATTCCGCCAACGTGGCGAGCGCGTTCGTCAACGCGTGGGTCTTCTCGTATGGACCCCCACGGACGCTCATAAGCGATAACGGAAAGCAGTTCGCTGCTAAGTTTTTCCAGCGCGTCTGCAACGAAATCGGCGTGACGAACGTCTTTACGTCGACATACCACCCCCAAACGAACAGGCAGGTGGAGCGCTACAACAGGACGATCCTGGCGATGCTGCGCAATTATGTGAACGAAAACCAGAACGACTGGGATCGATACGCATCGGCGTTAACGTTTGCGTACAACACGCATGTGCATTCGAGCACGGGCACGACGCCCTTCGATTTGATTCTCACGAATCCACCGCCACCGTTGGCGCTACACACGTCGGTAACGAACCGCGAACTACCCGACGGGGGAGGGCGAGCCACTTACGTTCGTGAGCTCGCCACAACGATGGATAACGCGTATCGAACGCTGAAGGCCGCGCAGGCACGTTATAAACGAAATTTCGACAAACGAGTCCGTGTCTCGAATCGAAACATCCGCGCGGGAGAATACGTATTCATCGACCCGACGGACGGGACCACGAAGGGCACGAAGCTCGGCAACCACGCGTTGGGACCGTTCCGCGTACTACGTAACGACGTCCGGACGTTCGTCATCCAACGAGGAGACGTAGTTGAACGTGTCAACTCGGACCGCGTTGCGTACGCGCCAACGCCGGCGAACGCGCCCCCGCCGGAGCCATACGATGCCACCGAGGCAGACCTCGACAAGAACCGCGACGGTCCGGCGTATGTAGTAGACGACCTACTCGACCATCGCGTAAACGATGACGGCACCCTAGACTTCCTCGTGAAGTGGGTCGGGTATCGTAACCCTACGTGGGAACCCGGCCGGAACGTATCTGAAGAGAGCGTCTCTCGATACTTCGCACGCGTGCGACGAGCAACAACGTGAAAGGCCACGACGGCCACCGAAAACGCACACGAGCGTCGGGTTAAGCGCACGTGTGCGCGACGTTGCACGATGCAACAAACGAAGGCGACGAGCCGCACGAACGAGAAGCGAAGGCACAACGAGTGGCCGGGACGTCCACCCTTGCGTTGGGGGGGCGCGATGCGTGCTAGAGCCGTCGCTCTTTTCGTTTTCGACACCATACGTTGGTGGAGGCACGAGCGCCAACGAAAGATTGAACGACGAGTCCACGCGCGGACGATTCACACGATGTGAAGAGCCACGACGGGCTCGACAGTGTTGACAGTCCCACGGGCAAAGGTGACGACACCACGGGCCACGGACGGACAACACGTCAGATTTTTCGCGCGAAAAATTATACTTGGGCCAGCGGGCCATGGACGCACGGTGCGAAAAATCGGGCCGATTACAGTGCGCTAATCCGGCCAAATCTCGGGACACGCGTGCCCCGAAAATTTCGTAATTTCGGCATGTCACGTGAGCCATCGTACGTCCCCGTGGACAGCCGCTGACAACGAGTCGCATCGACCAACGAGGTCAACGCCAAACAGCTCGCGAGCTAACGGCTACGTGACGCCGGAAGGCGGAAAAACGACGTAGGACGGACGCGTCCCCAGCGAAGATGGCAACGGCCTCATTACGAAACTTCCCGCACGAAGCGGAACGAAGCTATACGTTAGCCGACGGATTAGACCAACGGGTCTCAGCGCACGAAGCGCGCGAGTAACGCGTACGAACGACGAGCCAACGAGGCCGCGACGACGGACGGCGAACCGTATCACCATCGTGAGGCACGATGCCGAACACGGTAGCCACGTACGGCGACCACGGAACGACACAACGGTGTCCTGCCACGCGGGCATAACGAACGACGCGCGAAAGCGAAAAGCCCGCCGGCTAGTCGAAACGCACGAACAAACCCGAAAGGCGGGTTGACCACGTACGGTCACGAAGACTAAGACACGCACGTCCGCGTCGCAACCGAAAAGCTAACGAAGCTTCAACCTCGTACGCATTCGAAGGCGCACGCGCCACCGGCCACGTCGGCCAGGAGACGAGCGAGGTACGCGGACGTCGCTAACGATAACGGCGTACACTACGGGTCGAACGCACGTAACGAAATACGAATACGCAACGGCGTACAAGCTGGTAGCCAACGTAAAACGGCACAGCCGAAGGCGACGAGCCGACGAAAAACTGGCTCACGTAACAGCCTCAAACGCCCGCGGGCATGCGAAACGACTTCGTCAATCGCGTCCCCGTCGGGTTCGCAAGTCGATAAACGAAATTACGCAACGGCGTAGAGGTCGAGCATTACGTATGCCCAGGTGCACGTCGCACCACATAACGGATGAGCCAACGAAACGCTCCTCGGACGCCGCGGCGAACGGCGCCACCACGCGAAGTGGACTATCGCAACGATTGCGCCACCGGCTAACGTGAAGCCGCGGGAACGTGAAGCGCGACGGCGCTAACGGTGTTAACGGCTATACGAAAAGCCAAGCCCGCCGGCAAAGACGTTGTCAACGGAACCGCGACGCGCCACGACGCACTGCCGCGTACACGCAACGGCGTGAAACGTCAAGCCAACTCACGCGCGAGTCGGCCTGACGCTTAGCGAATTTTCCGTCCAGCTCATCGGAGCAAAATTAAAATTGGCACCGACGTGCTACGTGCCAAAGAGCTCGAATGCTCAACGGAATTCGACACCCGACGGGGTTATCCGCACGAGGAACGACGGCGGAAACGAATTCCGAGATAGTTACAAAATGATAACGCCACTGGCCACCGTGAAGCCGCGGGAACGCGAAGCGCGACGGCGCTAATGACGTTAACGGCTATACGAAAAGCCAAGCCCGCCGGCCACCACGTCGTCAACGGAACCGCAACATACTGCGACGCGCCGCCGCGTACACGCCACGGCGTAGAACGTCAAACCGACTCACGCGCGCGTCGGTCTGACGTTCGACGAATTTTCCGCCAAGCTCATCGGAGCAAATTAAAATTGGCACCGACGTGCTACGCGCTAAAGAGCTCGAATGCTCAACGAAATTCGACACCCGACGGGGTTATCCGGACGAGAAACGACGGTGGAAACGATTTCTGAGTTAGTTACTAAATGATACGCCCGCCAACGGGCTCTACGATCGAGGTTAACGTACCACTCGCAGTGAAAAGCCGCCGCTACGCGCCGCCGCTTTGCCGAATAGTTGCGTGTGTTACGAACCTGCCAACGGGCACGCGCCGCCGCGAACTCGAAGCACGGGCTGCGTAAGCCATACGACACCCGACGGGGTAGACGCCACAACAAAAAGTTGTGGGGAGGGGCTTAACGCTAAACCCCTCCTCTGCTGCAGACGACCTGCCAAACGCAAATTACGAAGCTCAACGGAGCCATGCGATTACGCAAAGAAACAAGACGAAGTTTACGAAGCAATACGATGCTAGAGCCGACGTGGCCTACGAACTAACCTAGTAACGACCTAGTAGCGACGAGAACGCTTGCCCGCAGGGTCATACGGACCAGGGCCTTCGCCGCGGCTATCGTGGCTGCGGCTGCGACTGGGCTGAACGAAGCCCGGCGCGTACGGATCGACGGTCTGCGTGGCCACGGGGGCTCGCTCGCGACGCGACGCGGGATCCCTAGCGTAAGGATCCGCAGTCCCGTGACTGCGCGTATCCGAAGGGTACGCCGCCGCGTGGCCATACCCAACGGGGTTTCCGTAGCCGCCGCCACTTGCGTATCCATAGGGATCATTACGAACGCCAACGGGCGGCGCGTAACTACGAGTCGCCGCGGCGAGACGCTCGGAAATCGCGCGTTCCGTTGCCAAGCGGGCAGTCAGGTCCAACGTCTGGGCCCTGAACTCTTCGGCTGCGCGAGCCACGGATGAGATGAGGGAACGAATAACCCAGCCGTCCGCACGAGGCGGAGCGGCCATCGACGTACCGAGAAGCCGACGGGCATCCTCATCGGAGACGCGGTCGTCCAGGCTAACGAAGCGTGGCGCACGTTCGGCCGGCGTGGCCACATCCGAGCGACCGACACGGGCAACGTCGCCCCCTTCCGTGGCCTCGCGAGGCACAATTTCACGAGGATCCGGCGCACGCGGCGCTTCATCTTGCTGGCCACGACGGCTAGAACGTGACCCGCGAGGTCGATTACTGCCACCGAGGCCGCCGTAGTAGCCAGAACGATTGCCACGACGGCGTTCGACTCGGGAAACGTCCCGCGGTACGTACGCGCCGTCGCTGCGTACCTGGACGAACTCTTGGTTGTCCCCGGTCGCGTAATCCGGACGCACAACGCGATACTCCGGCCCTAACGCGAGGGCGCCGCGAGTCTCCGCCACCACGCCGGTGACGGAAACGAACATGTCGGAGCCTTCGACCGGCATTGCACGAAGCAATTCGTAATCTGCCAGGTAGTCCAGCGTGGACTCCGGCAGTAGGCACGCGCGCCCAAACACACGCCGCTCCACGTAAAGCGAGCAAGCGAACATCGCTGCGTGCTCAACGTCCACCGCCGTGAGGAAACGTTCCTTCACCTCCGCAGGCGCGTCCTGCATCGTTCCGGTGAAGTAATGTACCACGCGAGGTAATAACGTAGATGACCCGCGGGGATACGGATACGCGCCTACCACGTCTGGCAGCGTGGGGAAATAATCCCTACCCGGAACACCTAGCGAGGTAGACGCGTGCGACACACGAAAGTCGTCCGCGTCGGCGTAACGGAGCGCGAAGTAGTCGTCGTACGATATGACGCGGTTGCCCATAACGCTCAACGAGAGCGCGGTTTTCCACTCGGCACGCTGCCGCTCCGTCAATGTCCGCGGACACACGTACACGGACGCCAACGCAGTGAACGGCGGTTCCTCGGGCGTCCCCTTCCATAAGTATGCGTCCATGATGTCTACGTAGACCGCATCGTTAGCGTCGCGCAACCACGAACGGTCGCAACGAATTGACGCCGGGATCTGGTAACGTTCCGATCCCGCGGGCCCGTGGGCGAAACGACGCCCGGCACGACGCCCCCACGAATCTTCGGCTATGCGCATGTACTCGAGTACTGCGCGTGCGTCCAAACGATCTTTGGCCAGCGTGGTCACGTCCTCGTCCGACACAGCCACCCGAGGCAGCACCGCCCACGCGTGGGATAGGGAACTCGCGTCGAGCGCGACGCCGTTGCGATCGGAGGTTCCGACGGTTCCCGCGGGAACGTCCAACCCCGACGAGTCCCGACGGGGAGACTGGGGTGAACCCTCACGACGAGGTTCGCCAGCGCGCGACGCTGCCCCGGCACGACGTAAACGAGCGGCCGCGGCCATCGCAGCCACTCCACGACCAGAGGGCACGACCTCCGGCACTATCGGTGACTCCGGACTCGAGACAGACGCCGCGGCGTCGCCATCAGCAGGGGCAGCGGCCCCTACAGCCTCGACAGGCGGAACGGGAGCCGTTGGGCGTGACGATGAGGCAACGGCCTGCGGAGCAACGGCTTGACCCGCCCCAACGGACGGGGCGGGTGCGACGGACGCTTCCGTCGCTGGCGGCACACCGACCCTGGCGAGGGAGGGAGCGCCCTGCGAAGGGTTCCTCGCTCCACCTCCAGCAGAGCCGGCGGGCCGCGGAGTGTTAGCATCGGTGCTACGGGTCGTAACCATCGTGGTTACGCTGTACGCAATATTCACGACGAGTGCAACGAGCACAAGGACGAAAGCCACGCGGGCAAGACAAAATGAGAGAACGAGGAGAACGGAAGCAGCCAGGAGTACCCAGCGGGGGAAAAGGGAGTGCGGAAAGGAAAGGCAACGGCCTGGATGACGATGGTGAGGGGAAGGATGAGCGTCGATCGCTAACACGTTAAGCCGCGGCTTAAATAGACTTCCGACGACCGTTGTCGTAATGCCCGTTGGCAGATTCACGAAATGGCCGCGGCCTGCGTGCGTATCACGCTGAATCGAAGCACACCCGCGTGGTGGAATTGGACACTGCATTCGACTGCAGGAAACGCCTACGCGGGGCATTGACGGACGATGCCGACGGGCGGGCCTCGATGATTACGAAAGAGCCGGAGCGCACGCGCGCGCTCCGGCGCCGTGGCGATTCGATCAGCCAACCGGGCCGCGTACGGTTAAACGAGATTTTTCGGGACAACTGCCACGTCCGCAGTTGTACCCGAAGAGGCGCCACGGCCCCGTGTCTCAGGCGCGTCCTGACGGGCCTCGCGTGGCCGGGACGTCCACGTGTGGGGGTGGGGCTGTGTAGTATACGTGGCAATTCCGAAATTGCAAATATTTACGTTTTCCGCGGAATTCGAATTTCGGCGGACACGACCGGCGACAGCAATGCACGAACATTGCTGGCGCATGCGCGCGCGCAACCGGCACACGTGTGCAACGAACGTACTGGCAACGGCCAACGGACCAACGGGTCCCTACGTGTGACCCACAAGGTCCTCTCCCATTCGGGGACGTTACGAGCAGTGTTTACACTGTAAAGCGATGCCATCGTGGCCATATAGGTATTGGCATCGTGCCGGGAGGGAAAGGGGACAAGACAACGATCGGGCAACGTGCTCTAGTCTACGACTGACTTCTACGTTACGTATTACGTTTCCGCCTAACGAGGCTTCGTCTCCGTCGAGCTGCGTACTCCCTACCCATCGCCACACGTGAGGCTGATCGCGTGTAGTGCCTACGGGCTTGGTTGAGAGCGCCTCCGGTGACGTACCACCTCGTTCGTTAACGTAGTCCACGCGTGGATCGTTCGTCGTGACGCCCGTGTCTACCTGCTAACCTATTCTCTACCCTATCCTCTATCTGCTACCAAACATACAGTCAAAACACCAGCGGGTGGACTTATTCGTTTCGTTAAGGACAGCGTGTCCGTGGCTCGTACCAGCTACTTCTAGAACTAACGTTGTTCCACACGCGCACGCGCTGCGTCGTCAATCGCGTCGTTCCGCGCTGCGAATCGTCGTAGTAGAGGTAGGGTAGTTATACAAACCAGAGAGGCTATAGCACCGCTTCCGGGATAGCGATACGCGCGCACGCGTCAATCGCCCTCGCTGTCGCGCACGACGAACGGAGAAAGGGAAAGTTAGAGTAAGCGATAGGTTTGGCGTCCCGTGTTTTCCCAAGCGGAGTTTCTGTTCTTCGCTGAGTTCGCACGTCGGTTCGCGCAATTCTAGGTCGAGAGACCAGTTGTAGGACCAGCCGGGATGGCGGTCACTAAGAGAGTTCTAGAATCGCTTGCCTTGTCAGGGCGTGTTGAACCGTAACGCGCTCGTGAACTTGCGTTTCGCACGTCGCTCGGTCGCGGAGGCGATCGGGTGGTACAACGGCGGAACGCGCAGGGTCGATCGCAACACGGGATTCGCGGGCCGGCGCAAGCCGTGATCTCAGGGTGAGATCACCGAGTAAACTCGAGCTCAACACGATCCACGCAGGGGTCGTAAATCCCTGGCCTAGCGGTATGCGACGCAACGCGCGGTCTCGCGGTGCGACGCAATTCGACGGTCGGTAAACGCGGCGCGCGCGCACGTACGTCGGCGATCGTGAGCAATCCGCACGCAACGTCGTAACGCAATCGGTCCTCGCGACGCGCTCAACGCTTAACTCGTAGCTGCGAAAGTGCTGACTGTTTATTGGTAGGGTGCGAAGCCATGCGACCACTAATAGCTAACTTACTTGGGACAGGCTGTCCTTGTGTGGCCGGCCGGCGGCGGCCGCACGCTCGCACGCAAAAAGGGAAATATTTTGGGAAAAAGACTTTCGTCATAAAAAACCCAAAAAGGGAAAATAAAGAGAAATTCGCGGAAATCGCTACACGTGGCGCGGCTCGCGGTTTCGTGGCAACGTACGCGCGCACGCGCTCGCATTGACGCTCCGTGACACGTAATCAAGACGCCACGCGTACGCTCGCTTACTAACCTAACTCAAACGGATGCTTGCGGACTAACGTAAACGCGCGCGCTCGCATCGATTCCATCGACCAACTTAAATTGCACCACAGAAGGCTTCGGGGAAGCAGGCGATTCAGCCGGAACAGAGTCGCGCTCTTGTGCGCTTGCCCTGATAGGGGGGACCGTCTCCTCGGCACGTGCTTGAGTATTCACAACCTTGCCAGCAGGCGTCGCTGGATCAGCGGGGCCTTTGGCGGCAGTCGAACGCGTTCGCGTCTGCGCTTGGGCCCCGGTGGCTGTCGGCGCGCGTGCCGCAGGAGTCGACGAAGACTTAGCCGGTTTTGGCGGAGCCCCGGTGCGAGAGGAGGAAGCTTGGTGGTGAGTCGTGGGACGTCGGACGCTAGAGCGTGTGGTTGGGCGGTTGGGCGAACCCATATTGTCCCCTTCCTCTTCGGAGGATTCGAATTGAATCGGAGCGCGAGGGGTCATCTTAAAAGCCAGTAGAGGCGATGAAGGACGTCGATAAAAAACCTGAAGCGGGACAAACAAATGGCCTATTGGCTTAAGTCTCCGGAAGGGAGCTGCGTTATTCATCCCAGAAAAGGGATCGCGAGGCAATTGGTCGGAATGACGAATGCAAGCCTCGAATCGGCACCGCTCGTGCGATCGCGCGGCTAATTACTTAGCAGATGGACGCAAAAACCCTTTGAGGGATAATGGAAAGGACGCGAATGCTTGGACGCAGTTGGACACCGAGGGGGTGAATACGCTATTTCGCGTTAGAGCGATGGTGAACCTGTAAAAGGTCTTGATTCCAATGGGAAACGGTCGGGGCGGAACTCGGAAGAGTCGGATGGACAACACATTTTGTGTGCACGAGCCGCGCGCGGGAAAATTTTGAATTGCACAATGCAACGGCCACAGCCAAAAATTGTAATTTTTATTGATCAAATTTTGTCGGGACGACAAATCTCTCAGAAGGGGGCCGTGTCGTACCGCCTGGCGGTCCTCGCTGATCGAGCGTGTCTTTTCCCTATTGGGTACCCACTTAAGGGATGTGCCAATCACAAGGCACCAGCCAACTGGCGTGTTTCCTATACTTGGGACAAGCTAAGGCTGAAAAATAACCCCACTCAGGCCTATCGGCCCCAGCTAAGACCCCACAAGGGGCAAATTTTAACTTAGGCTGATCAGCCATACATTACAATGTAAGCCTATTGGCAATGACCTCGCGGGTAGGCAAGCGCCAGTAATTGGGTTCTGATTGGTCACTAACTGGATATTTATTCCTAACCACTAACCCTAGCTTACAGTAGACTTAGTATAAAACTGCCACTGGAATAGCCAGTAGGCACGGTTTCTAGAGTAACGTAAACTCAAGTGGAATTACGACCCACTGGAACAGTGTTCGCATACCTATTGTTCAACCCCTCTCCGGGAAAACCTTAGGGTTAGCCAACAGCTCGACGGATTACGTCACTCGCTCTATCCATACGCCTCTCGCGTGAGCACCCCTTTGTCGCACAACCTCCTCCGGGTAACGACACCTTCTCTCTTACGAGACTACCCGCTGGGTACCTATAAGGTTCATCTGCTCTACCACTTCCTCTACCGAGGCTCGGGACACCTGTCGGGTGGTTTGCCGCTCCAGCGGATTTCTACCTGCTACAGGGAGGATCTTGCTAGAACGTTTCGGTTTGTTGGGCATTTTTTGAGGTTGGTGGAAAGTACGAGCAGCGTTAGGAGATCCTTTTCGTATGGGTTCGGCAGTGAATTTGTAGAGAGCGTTCTCCTTATGAGGGACGCTCGCAATGGTCTTTTTCGGGGAAGGTGCTTTTCCTTTCTTGGTTATGAAAGCTCACTTAGTTTGGAATAGTAAATCATGAGTTTTGGTTATTTTCCCTACGGACAGGAGGTTTTTATGGAGTTGTGGAGCTACAGAGACCATATGTGGTGGGAGGGAGTGTGATTTAGAGATGGTGATAGGAAGTTTATCACAGTGCGTGATGTATGTGTGGTTTCCATCTGCGATGACTGTGGTATAGTTGGCCTTTTTCATTCCTGGTACGGGTGATGCAATGTAAGAATGATTAGCACCGGATTGCAGGATGAAGTGTTTGGAAGCGGGTTCACTTGCGAAGTCTGACGTGTCGGTGTCGGAGTCAGCTGAGGAGGAATTTTCCGGTACTTTTAAGTGTGGTAGTGGCGGCTGGTGGGATTTTTCAAAGGCAGATCACTTTTCGGGCTTTTATGGCCTGTCTTTGCTTGTAAGGTGAATTTGACGAGCTCTAAAATGTTTCTTCCATTACGTAGGCTAACCGTGGAACGAGCACCACATGCCTTGGTGACTTGGCGGTGTTGTCGATTGGTTTTGCGAATGGTGCCGGTGAGGGTGGAAGGTAGAATTGTGAAAAGGTGAGCTTGGTGTGAACGGTTCCCAGTTGCGGAATGTTCGTTTGACATGACTTCCTGTAGCCAATCGAGTTTATGCAGGCTTCGGGCGATTAGAGTGTTTGGTTATCTTGTCATGTTTGGTCATCATTTTGACTAGATGGGAAATCTTCAGCGGGTGGGAGGGATTGAGGTCCGAATATTTTCATATCCTCTGGTTGAAAGTTGTCCAATCGGGTGGTTTCCGAATCCTTCAAGGATAAGCCTTATCGTGGTTTTCTCTTTGGCGATTTCTAGATACTTTGATCGGATCATTAGCAAACGGACTTTGTCTTGTTGTGCATAATACTCATAAACAGTGATGCTTGAGGACCATTTGATCCGTTTTGCTTTGCGTCGAAAGTTTGAAGGGGAGTGTTCCAGGTTTTTTTGGTTAATTTGATGCGAATGCGGCCGAACAAGAGGTGCACAGGTCTCTCGAGGTCTATGTCAGTGAATTTCTCGGTTATTTCCGGTGAGAGTGTCATGAGTACGAGTTGGATGTTTTTCGAGATCTGCTTGGGATTCTTTCACCGGTATTGCATGGTGGAGGTAGTATGAGACATTTTGAGCACGTGCGAAGTGCTCGATACACAACCGCCATGGGATTTAGTTGGAATGGTGCAGGGTGGGAATTTCCATTGGCGGGTAACCGGATGGCGTGGTGTGTGAGTGGGGTGTGGCTGACATGTCGGGTGACGGAATGGCACTGTTGGACAGGGAATTGGACAGTAGGGCACGGAGTTCGGCGGGAGGATGCGTCGCCGTAAAATGGGAGACGATTGTGTTGGGGTTGGCGGGAGAATAGGTCGCCGTATGGATGGCGGGCGGGAGGATGCGTCGCCGGGAGGGAACGGTGGGATTCTTGGTAGCGTCTAGGCCGATAACCTGTGAAGATAATCGTCCTGCTTCGTTTATCGTCGCCGCGTTGATCGTCGGCGTGTCATTAAATATCAGTACTGAGCTGTAATGCTAGTGTAATGTACAAGTTATTCGTCAGGACCTGAATATTGATGACAGGCCCGGACTGAACTAGACCGAGGTCTATGCTCATCCCTATGTTTATCCTCCCAGAAGCCGCTGAAGTCTCTCTCGTGACAGTCTGTTATATTGTCATTTGCTGTCTAGTGACTTGGCAAGCGTAGTGGCACATGCAAGCTCAAACGCAGGGTAGGCCAACAGGAGAGCCTTATTCTTCACGTTCATGTTCATCCACATTTACTGCAAACGGTCCTAGGTGTTCGTGGGCTACACTTGTTCGTAGGCTACACTATGTAGCCCACACTATTCAATCTACATAAAAGGTAGGCTACAATATGAATCAATTTGTAGGTAACACTATATTCCGTTTATAGTCACTCAGACGGAAATTCCTACACTATGCTACCTATGTTTTGAATTCGCTAGCCACCTAGGATTGTAGTTGTAGAAGCTAGAACTAGGATAAAAGGGCGACTTGCTCCGGAGCCGAGGCGAGATAAAAAAAACCACCATCTTTACCATCAACAACCACCTCATCAACACGATCATCACCAGCGCGAGTATTCGCGATACACCGGCGTACCGTGCGCCAATCAAAACCGAACACTTGTCATTTTAATTTCGGGAATCGTTTTTCCCATCACTTGCAAGTCCGGGGAAACTTCTTTCCCAAAATCAAAATAATCTGAAAAAAAAGAAAAAGAAAAAAAAGGCAAAAAGGCAAAAAAAGGAAAGAAAGAAAAAAAAGCCAAAAGCTCATAAAAAGCCAAAAGAGCAAAAAAAGAAAAAAAAAGATTTTTACACGTGTGCAAAAGGACTAATTTCACCCTGTGGTCATTATCCTATCAGATAATATCACTTTGTGGACATTTTTCCCCTGAATTTTCAAATTCTCGTATACTTCGGTATATTTTCACTCGCTGCAAATAATCGAAAGAAAAGTAAGTTGAAAAAAAAATATCAAAAGAAAAACATTTCAAAATGGAGATTGCTAACCTACTTACAGTGGCTCGTTGCAAGAGGCCCGAAAACGACCCCGCGGTCCTTCGCGAAAGGGGGCCCTCCGCAGCCGACCAGCCAATCGGGCTTCATCTTCCTCAGCCAATCAGGCATCCTCCTCGACAGGTGGCCTCCAAGTATTGGACGACCGCGCATCTCCACACATTCACCGCGTCGCAACCGACAGGATCGAAAAACGCACTGTAAAGCCAGCGAAGTGTAAGCTCTGTGACCGCACATTCACCTCTCGCAAGCAGTTGCTTATTCATAGGGGATCTAAGGGTCACAAAAACAAATTAGAGAAGACCGAGTTAGAGAAAAAAACTGTCAGGGATCAGCCCTCTAGACCTCATGGTAAACACTAGATTCCTGTTCTTATAACACCATACCCCGACCAACCAATAAGATAGTAACATTCCACAGAGACCAAAGCTCCCAACTACAAGGGAAGCTTACAGTAACCACTCCTACGAGGCTACTTACAGCTTTCCACATACCTTACACCACCTAGGAGACACTTGAGCAGGCTACTTACATGTTATGATACACTTACAACACCTGTCATGTGACTGACACGGTTACTTACAAGATTACATGGCATTTTCAGCCACTTTCGCCCCACTTACAGGGTTACTTACACACATACGCCCGTATGACTGGTAACTTACAACTGTAACTGACGTAAACCTCGTTTTTAATGAAATTTCAACTGTACGCTTACATGTAAGAAATGTAAGCTTACACTGTAAGCCGCCTTGTGGGGCCCGGTCGCGCCCGGCTCCAGGTTTCCACGTGTCAGGGGTTCCTGCCGGCCTCTTACACGTGTGACATTGCTGGACTCTTACACGTGGCCCTCCCTGTCACACTCTCCTTATGACCGTTTCCAGATCCGCCACCACCAACAATATCTCCCATTCTCCTCTCCTATTGGTTGATCTCCCGATGCCTACTCCTCGTAGCTCCTCGTAGTTACCCTTCATTTTACCCCTCCTAGAGCTACCTCCTAGTCTATATAAACTACCCTCCGCTCCCCACCTCAGGGATTCGGAGGTACCTTCGACCGGAACACCTTCTCCCAAGTTGTGCCTTAACCCCTACAAAAACCCTCCGCTGCGATATTTGCGACATAGACTTCAACAGCGTGCACAACTTCGACAACCACCGATTTGGTGACAAGCATCGCAACGTTAGGCGCAAAGCAGAGATTAAGTAGTACAATTAAAGGGTAATTCATACGATCAATTGAAACAGATCTGAATTCATTGTTCCCTTGTACCAACTGTTCATAATGACTACCCCATACGATGACAATCCTACTTGGGTCGCTCTTGGAAATCTCAATACGTGCAACGACATACAAAAATCGATGACAGGAGCTGCCGCTGCCCTTATCACACAAGAACCACCTGAAGACGAGTTCGCCACCACCTTTTGCGAATTATTCCCCCCGCAATTCCTGTTCCATAGGGACTGCTTACCCAACACAGCTCTCTTCTCCCACATAAGAGCTATCTGCGACAGCAATGGTCACCGAATTCCGAGACGATCAGGCCTAATGATCGCAAAAGCAATAGCAGAGAAGATGTACCCTGATGACCTCAAGCGAGAAGCATTACAACTAATCTCAGATTCTCGAAAGGACACTAGTCAGCCCGTCATTGTCACTTCCACAGATCGCGAGCCGGCACCACCGCAACATACTTATATTACGCCGGACATATCGCGTAAGGTTGACGATACCGCTCGTCACTTCTCAGAGAAACAGAAGTACAGTGGTATCCTTGGCGAGAATCCTAGTCTCCCAGAAACAAAAAACGCCTACCTGACATACTGTCATGACAAAGGTTTTTCTCCATCATAGAAAGTACAACTTGTCCATTATGCCTTACGTGGACCGGCTTGGACGTTCTGGTCCAGTCACATCCGAGATAACCCTGCTATCACTCAAATAGGCTCCGTATTCGATTCTCTCACGAACAAATTCGATACTGCGACTCACCAGAAGCAGATTGACCATATCATATCGTCACTGTCGATGAAAGAAACTGTCCATAAGTTACAATACGGAACTGTCCAAGCACTCGGACACATATACAACGAAATAGACCGGCTCAACCCCCAAGGGACAAAATCTAAACGTGGTGAAGTTTTCAAAACTGAACAACTCCTCCACGTAGTAGATAACTTCGAGTGGGCCCAGAATGCTAAGAAACGAACTCTTGGAGAGAACTTATCATTCGCACAGATATACTCCGAGCTATCTAGTTCAGCTTTACTCTGGGAAGAGTCCCAGCGAAAGAAGGTTTTAGATACGTCTATCACTAGTGACCACAGTCACTTTGCCGACCATATGACTTCCATTCACTACGGTGCTAGGTATGCCAACCCGCACCATAAGCGTCACACCCGAAACTCAAATTTCAAAAATCGCAACAAATCAGAAGTCACGTGCTACCGCTGTTATAAGAAGGGGTACTACGCATTCAACTGTCGAGAACAGAAACGCATAACTATGAACGACGCCGTGCGCAGCAGAATCCGAAACCAACATGAACATCCCGTTCAAGCTGCTGCCAAAATCCTCTTCGAGCTGACTGAACAATACGATGAGCATGAAGCAACCGAGGAACACAATAAGGATGACATAGCAGATGACACCTTCAATGACTTCTTGTCAAGCTGTATATCGGACGAGAACAATGATGCACCGTTACCGTTTGGAGATATAATTCCTGAACACGAACAGAACTATCTATCCAAAATCTTCCATGTTAAAATACCAATTCAGAATCTCAAACGATATCTCAACAATTCTATCCATGCATTTAAGGGAGCATTATTTGATACTGGAGCAGAAAAGACGGTCATTGGCGTAAACCAAGCCCGTGCCTATTGTAATGAAGCAGCGATACCCTTCGGACCCTTCAAATCAAATTCAAAATTCTCTTTTGGAAACTACTCCACTTCGTCCATCGGATGGATGAACATTATACTTCCCACACCATCTGGATTCAGTACCATTAAAACTGACATCATCCCTCAAGATATACCACTTCTAATAGGCCTCGATTCACTGGATAAAAACAAATGGAACGTTCTTACCGTCGAGAATTCTCTTCAATCCGTCCCTGAAGGTGGGAATATACCTCTCTCACGTAAACTCGGACACATCTACATGACTTGGAAAATACAGTTTAAGAACTTTTTCTCCAAAGCCCAGTTGACACGAATTCATAAACACATGTTCCACCCCAGCTCCAAGAAGCTATATGAGTTTCTAAACAAAGCATCTCCAGAACAAATGACGGCCGAAACAAGATCGCTTATCGAAGATATTACAAAAAGTAGCCACCCTTGTCAATCTTTCGCACCGAAAGCCATCACTTTTCAAATCAGAGACAACGACAATGTCAGATTCAACCAGGAAATCAAATTAGACCTGATGTTTCTGGACAGCAAGCCTGTATTACACATAATCGACTCTGCAACCAACTTCAGCGCGGCAAGGTTCATCCCGAAACAAGACGCAACCACAGTTTGGAACACTTTTCTACAAGCATGGGCTAATTGTTACATTGGATTCCCAGAAAGCATGCTCACGGACCAAGGATCAGTCTTCGTATCCAAAGAATGGACAACGTCATGTCATTCATCAAAAATAGACCTTCGTCACACAGGGACAGAATCCCACAACTCACTAGGGAATAGAGAAACTTATCATGCTATGCTACGACGCATTTACAACAAAGTCTGACTCGAACACCCAGATTTCTCTCCCGAACTCGTACTCTCGCTATCAACAAAAGCAATGAACGACACTGCAGGTCCCAATGGACTCGTGCCAACCCTTCTAGTATTCGGCGCCTTACCGAACATACCGCATATCAAAGCACAGTCAAAGTCACAACAGGAACGCCTTACAGCAATGAAGTCAGCAAGAAATGAATTTGCGAGAATCATCTCCTCTCAAAAATTGAATCGAGCTTTACGCAAAAACCCCCCTCCTTCCACAGACTTCGACATCAGTCCTGGAAACATGGTTTACGTATACCGAGAACGCTTTAAACAATGGACAGGTCCTCATATTGTCATTAGCAACGACAGAAAACAGGTGCTGGTTGACCTCGGGGAAAGGCAAGGATCCCGACACTACAACATTTCAAGTGTCAAACCAGCACTATTCCCTTCCTCAAATCACTCTGAATCGTCGAAAACCTTCTTCACTGAAATAATAAACAAAGGGGACCCCCGCGAAAAACTTTTTGAAGATGCGAAAAGAAAGGAAATTGAAGGACTCATCAATCGCGGAACTTTCAAAACTGTACTCCAAGAAGATTTACCCGAAAGTGCAAATATAATACCCTCTCGTTTTGTACTTGCCATCAAGAATGGCGAAAACAACAAAGAAGTCCTCAAAGCTCGATTTGTCCTTGGAGGACATCGAGACAAAGAAAAAAGAACAATTGTTCATAATTCGACGACTCTGAAACAATCCTCAATCAGAATTCTCCTCGCCATGGCAAGCATATTCGGATTCAAAATATGGTCCACCGACATTAAACAGGCTTACCTACAGTCTGCATCTAAATTGAAGCGTGACGTTTTCATCAAGCCAAACATCATGGAGTTGAATCATGGAGAACTCCTACAAGTCATAAACCCTCTCTATGAACTCACAGATGCTGGTGACTATTGGGGTGAAACATTGCATTCCCACCACGTTAAAGACTTACGAATGAAGCAGACTACAGGAGATTTCTCATTGTTTTTCAAACATATCGGAAACAAACTCGTAGGAATGTCTGGATCTTACGTTGATGACATAATTCGTTGCGAAACGAATAAATTTGAACAGTCATCACAAAAAATGACCGCCTCTACCTTTGACACCAAAAAGCCCGAGAGAAATTCTTTTACCTTCACTGGACTACAAGTTAAAGACGGAAATTACTCAAAATCCTTATCGCAATCAGAATATATCGGAAGACTTGAATTACTTAAATCCGATTGCTCTTTCGAAGACTTCCGATCCACGAGAGCAAAGTTGAACTGGTTAACGAACACTCGTCCGGACATAGCCTTCTCCGTTTCCATATCTTCTGCCGTCACCTCGAATACATTCCAGTAAAATCATATACGCGACATTAACCGCGTGATAAAACATTTGAAGAAAACGAAGTATCGCTCTCTTCGCTTCCCAAAACTTGATCAAGATTCACTGCGTATCACAACATACTCAGACGCATCATTCTCCAATAACAATGATAATTCGTCCCAAATCGGATTCATAATATTACTCTCAGACGCCACGAACAATTGCGCTATTCTGAGGTACTCTTCATATAAATCCAGACGCATTGCAAGATCTTCTATGGCAGCTGAAACATTCGCTTTTGCTGACGCATTCGACGCTGCATATGCAATCAAGTTTGATCTTGAAAAAGTGTTAAACAAAAATATCCATCTTCTCATGTTGACTGATTCTAAGGCTCTCTTCGACGTCATCACAAGATCCAAATACACTACGGAAAAAGGCTAATGATAGACATTGCAGCTGCACGTCAAGCCTACAACGAGAAAGAGATCAATAACATTGCCTTGATCAAATCCGAGTTTAACCCTGCCGATGGTCTAACCAAACTTGCATGCAATGAAGCTCTAAAACAACTTTTGGAAACTCACAAGATCTCTCATCCCGTTGAACAATATGTGATCGAGCATTAGTTGAACCGTCTTCGGACTTCCAGAGAGGGAAGTGTTCGTAGGCTACACTTGTTCGGAGGCAACACTATGTAGCCCACACTATTCAATCTACATAAAAGGTAGGCTACAATATGAATCAATTTGTAGGTAACACTATATTCCGTTTTTAGTCACTCAGACGGAAATTCCTACACTATGCTACCTATGTTTTGAATTCGCTAGCCACCTAGGATTGTAGTTGTAGAAGCTAGAACTAGGATAAAAGGGCGACTTGCTCCGGAGCCGAGGCAAGATAAAAAAAAACACCATCTTTACCATCAACAACCACCTCATCAACACGATCATCACCCAGCGCGAGTATTCGCGATACACCGGCGTACTGTGCGCCAATCAAAACCGAACACTTGTCATTTTAATTTCGGGAATCGTTTTTCCCATCACTAGGCGGACCATGCGAAGGCTGTAGACCGGCACCGAGTGGAGCAATTGTAGACTCAACTGGCCTATTGGCATACGTTGTTTCCAGTCCTTAAAGTGGCATGGACAGCTATTACAGCAGTCTCGCCCAACTCGAGCTCAGTGTTCATCGATAAGGTCATGGAATTCAAAGAAATTCAAACGCTGGAATAAGCTACCCAATAATGTCCTGCCAAATCCATAGACGAATGCATGAGGGCACAATGCTTGTACCAGGAACCTCGCCTGGAATGGTGCTGTAAACTGCACAATCCTCTGGAAAGGTTTAAATTCTCAAAAATAATATCCAGCTAAAGGTTGGAATAGCTACACGGTCTATCAGAGAAACAACGACTACGACGAGTACTCTCAACAAACCGACAAAGGATCATCGCCATGTTGGTACTTCTAGCCACTCAGAATAGCTATTCTGCTGCTCGTGATAATAGAAATCAAGAATCTAGTTGCATTCCTAATCACAACACTCATTCACTCTCCAATACGCTACACATGGCCTCTGATTTTTCTGGGCCACCAAACAACCGGGAATTGAGGAGGTATCGCTCTTTTATTTTTTGTCCGAGACAAGATATATGTCTTTTTCTCATCTTCACAGTCAGCAATTCTGCTGACTAGACTAACTCCTTTTCATTGTGCCAATGGGTGCAAAGCTCCACCGAAGAACCTGCATCCATCGAACCAATTTAAGCTGTCTGTCACTTTTTTTCTTGCGCCAACTCGACCTCGAGACGTCTTGTTCGTTTGACTAGCTCAATTCTCAGCCATATATCCACCGTCTGTAGTTGGACACTATTTTCCTGTAAACAGACTATCCCTCCACCTCACGACAAAAACTATATAAATCAGTCTCGCCATATATCTATTTCTAACCGAAGCATGCAGTTAACCTTCTTCCATCGCATCACTAAGGACGAACAAGCACAACAAGGGCTCCGAAAACATCACACAATGAAGACCAGTATTCTGTTCGCTACTCTTTTCGTCTCTGTTTGTATGTCGGCCTCTATTCCAAGTGAGGTTGTGTTGATGTCTAACCCACAGAAGGCTCGATATTTGAATTATCTCCGCCACACGCAGAGAACGCTTTCAAACGAGCATACAGACACCTCAAACAAAATGGCCGTTTCTCGTGAAATGAAGGTGCTTGCATTGCGTCATGTGACACACATGGCGAATTTGATGGATGAGTGTGAAAAGGTCGGGTGCGAACAGATGAAATGGTACCAAAAGGCACTGGGGAAGGCACGGAATGATCTCAAGAGTAAGGAGAGGAAATATGAGCAGGACAGAAATAACGTCGAGAATGTTGAAGGAAACTTGCAGAATATTCGAGAAGAGCTGGAGATGACCAGAAGTATTCGTATGCATCCTTCTATGGTAGCACGCCCGGTCATGTAAGAGACTGAGATGTTCGTGAGAAGGGATATATGTAGTGAATTGTTAGAAGTATGTTGTATAACGACTGGGAAGCTCGGTTGTGTGACGCTGTGATACGTGGGGGAAGGGAGGGACGAAATTGGTTTGAGCGTCGGCTGTGGGAATGGCAGTTGTCAACAACCTCAGGTCATTCCAGATTAGACGATTTCTGGTGTTGCCATATGGGAATATATGGAAATTGCATGGAAATGTTTGTGGCGCATTTTGCTCAGCAGGCGGTGCCAGTACGGAGCCGAGTTTTGGCATACGTACGCCTGGGGGGAACTGGGTTACGATCTTACAGCGTAAATGTTAGGGCTAGAGAAGTAGAAGTTTTGCTCGAAAGTTTAATTGTGTGACGTAACGGCCTCGCTCCTAGTAACGCGCTATGGTAAAAGACAGTTGTCCCCGAATCGAGATCCTGAGATATGCTGCTGCACTGCGCGAGATTTTGCACTCATCAATCTCATTTGGCTGTCTTTGCATGCGAACGCCAAGACAGATGAAAAGCTGCGGCCTCAGCTTAGCTGCAAGCAATTAATCAATTTCGAAAGGCAGTCAGTTGAAGTGAGATATGCCTTTGCAACTAGCACTGCCTGCTTGTCCAGCACTCCGAGAAGCCATGGTTGTGAAATTCATCGACGATGACGTTTGGTGTGCGCCGTGCAGAACGCAAACCTAACGTCATCTGCGATCAATTTGTAATCCTTTGCAAATCGTACCGTTGCTCTCTATATTCTGTGCAGTGGTTCTACAGCAGTGCAGGTATTCTTCATCGGAATGAATGCAGTTCCGTGAGAATAGCAACACATCGTGGGATATTCTATAAAATGAATGAGCAGAAGTGTCATCAGTGCTATAAATCACCCTTATGCAGATGGGTGATAGCATGGTTGTATGGATGCGCGTTTGGAAAGGGTAGAATGAGGGAGAATCCAGATGAACCCATAATTTTCAATAGCACATAGGAACATGTTTGCAAATACACTTTCAGATCCCGAATCCAATACAGCGCTCGTTATTCGGAAAGTTATAAGAGGCAAACGAATGGAAGAGAAGAATATCTGGTTGTAGAGGGCACCATTGAATTGCGTTGGAGGGGACTGAAAGGAAGGCGTGGATTGACATTTACATGCTAATGACGGTGAAGGAGATGGAAAACTATGGAAAACGCCAAATTAAGGTTTCCGACTTGGTAAACGAAGAACCTGGAGGACAGATTGAAAGTGAAGGACATTCGTATTGTACCAATCCTGTAGTACTGAATGAATCAAGAGGAAAGACAACTGTTCAATATGCGGGATACTATGGTGAACCATATTTGTTTATGGATGAAGAAGTGCTGGACAATACTAATGATGGAACTGTATCTGTCAGGCAACCGAACCGACTCCATTGTCCTCAAACGGAAGCATTAGACCAAAGTGTGTTCCTCGTAAGCAGTCTCAGTGAATCTACAGCTGCAAACAGGACTGTAAATTCAACTATACATTGTGCAGATGCTGGAGCTGTGATTCCAAGGGAAGCAGAAGAGGTTTTGGTTGTAAACGACGAAAGCGATGTGGAATCGCTACGAACCGTTGGAAATAAGCAGAAGCGTAAAAAGCAGCGGCGTTTCAGCACAGAATTGGATGTTATACTTATGGAGGAAGTGTTGCACCAGAAAGCACATGTCGCAAACCGTGGAAGAGTCATTGCTGCATTTGAGGGAGTGGCAAAAAGCCTCAATGGATCTGAGTTGTTCAGAGAGACTATCAAGGAAGACCTCGAGATGAGGTCAAGCTTCAGAGGTAGAAACCGAAATAGAAGACTGGAAATGTGGAAAACGGATACGACTCATTGCAGAGATAGGTTTAATAACAACATGTCTCGCTTCGAGAAAGGAGATAACCCGGTAGACAGCGACGATTTAACGATTGAAAAATATCTCAGTTTGTGCAGCAAAATACGAGATGATATCAACCAGAAAAAGGCGGAAAGGAAAGACAGGCAGGAACGGGAAGAGAGGTGTCGAGAAGAGGTTGAAGCTGGAGGCTCAGAAGTTTGTGCAATGGCGATAACGAGACGCTCGCAGGCTGTCCAAAACATGATGGCACGGGACCATTCAATCGGAGAGCATTCTGCCGGCCCTCCAAGTCAAGAAATAATTGTCGACAATGAGGTCGATATAACTCGCCGAAGAGGATTGAAACGGGGAAGGGAACAAGACGAGTTTTCCTCACTGTTCATAAGTATGGAAAACTTCCAAGCAAACCAATTGAGACTGTCAACAATACAAGACGAGAGAGATGCAAAGAGACTCTCAATGGAAGCTGAAAATAACATAGCGGAAAGAAAATATCGTGAGGACCGGCTGGCGCATGAAAGGGACATCCTGCAGTTCGAGAGAGCAAAACATGAATCGCAGCAACAAAGTGGCAAGAAATCAGAAGCAGAAATAGATCTAGAATATAAGAAAATAGAGCTAGAGAAAGAGAAGCTTGCAGCACATGTAGCTCAGCAAAAAGCTGAAGCTGACGAGAGAAAGCTGAGAGCTGCTGCTCAGGCAGCGCGAGAAGCTGCGGATGCCGAAGATCGTAAGGCCTTCCGAGATATCCTTATGCGCAAGCTGTAGGCTTAATGAAGGTTTTTTGGATTTCTTACATCGCATCTACCGTTTTAGATCCCTTCGATACCTAAGTAAACCCTTCTTGGAACCACCCTTCATCAGCATGTTTTGATTTCTCTTGTCATGACTGTAGTTCTTGGATGTAGTTCCATTCAAACGCAGAAAACGAACCAACTTCAGGCTTATGTTTTGTGAAATGCCATAACTTATACTTATAGCAGATAGATAAAATATTGAGTTTGGATCCGTATTCAAGAGGGGAAGGGAAGCTCACATACATATTCATAAACCTGAAAGATGTTGAACTCAGCTAGAAGCGTATCCATCCATTTTTTTCCATACTAAACGCACTACGTTAAAGCTGTAAAAACATGTCGCGCAGTGATGAACGAAATCGGCAGTGCTTCATTGCGCCTCTCCTCATCATCCAGGTCGTCACGGACATTTACACTCCTGCAATAGGTGAACAAATTCAAATGAAAAGAGTGTTGAAGATACCCATGTCTCGTTTAACTTTTTCACGCCATGACAAATCTTTTGACTAACATCTCGGAGGATGTCGAGTCTGTGAGAAGAACTGGAATACATGATTGCCTCAAGTTCATTTAGAAGATTTTTGCATTTGTTGAAAGCAGCCATCTGGCTTGCATGATCCTCTGGGACAGAGTAGCAGTTCGCATTGAACGCGTCATAAATCTTAGCTACTTTCATTCTGACCGCAGAACCGGAGAAGAAGACCATGAACACGCTCTTTTCAGTCTCCTCCTTGGTATCGGGATCAATAAGTTTCTCGTCGACATCGGCATAACGCACAATACAATTCCTGTGAGTTGCTCGGAACAGAATGTGCTCAAATGCGGAAATTTTTCCCTTGAGATAGTACCTGTAAAGAAAGACAGGAGGCTTGACTGGCTACGCTTCGTTTGATGTATACCTATTCCGGCACCAAAGGAAGACGGAGATGCATCAGCATAGTCATCTACAACAATGGTAGGAGTATCTGATAGCGCAGATATCTTGTTCATCACATCTGAAATGAGTCCAGAACCGGGAACTTTCGTTGTAGCAGAGTTAGGAAGCGAAGGATCTTGAATTTGCCGAGCAGATCGGAAGAACTCTGCAGTACGCTCTAGGACACAGCGCAACTCAACGGTTTCGTTGTACTGGGAGGTAAGGGCTTCAGTGTTCCCGTTCATTTCTACCAAAGAATGCTCAAGACTTGCGAGGTGTGCATTAAGATCGTCAAGACGGAAAGTAGGCATGTTGCCTGGAGCATTTCAGGAAGAGGGGGCCTGAATTAAATTGGGGGTTCGGTCAATCTCTGATATGATGAAGCAGATGACACGCAGCATGTCATCACAGCGGCGAACATTATCGGAGAAGGTACGCTGAATTGAAGATTGATTTTCATTGAGGTTTTTGAATTGTCACAGGCCGAGCTCCCCAAGTTCATCAACAGTGTCGTGGGCTGCAGCGCGATCGAAATAGAGACGAACCAGAGTTATATGTTCTGAGCGGAAGAGAGAACCGATCCTAGCTGTGCGTTGGCGACTAAATGAGGCGAAGGAATTCTTGCGAGAAAGCTTTTTTTTGGCTGATTACAGTCGCCATCGGTAAGTGATGAGACGCGGAGGCCAGAGTTTGCTCGTCTGCCCAAAGAGGCCAAAGTTGTATATGGATCGCGCATTGTACCGGCGGTGGCCACCGCCGGGTTGCTGCTTCGGCGCCTCGTCTTGGGTATTAGCTCTGGCACTGTGGCCAAAGAAGGACTGGGAGACTGAGCGCTTGGAGTGGACTGATAAGAAATGTGAAGAAGGATTAGCGGTTAGGCATGTAGCTATCTTAAGTTGCGGATAGGTACAACGCAGCAGCGATTATGTGGTTGTACCAATCTGTGTGGTGAATATGAGAATAACGTGACGAAGATAGTGTCAGGCGTGACGGATCCAGAACTGAGCTGATCCGGTCACGGTCGGTATCAGCTTTCGTGGGCGTCTGACGCGGAGCTCTCGAACTCACTCATTTGTGCCTCCGTCCGGATGCACTGGCCGTTCAGTTCAAAACGGTAGGTCTCGATCTTCCCGTCACTGTAACTGCAGGTACATCGGGATTCTACGCCTTGAAGTGCCGTGGAAGACTTAGCGCTCTGCTCCTGCACGCATTTTTATGCATGACGTCACTGTCGTCGCTTCCCCAGTCACTGACGGTGACCAGACCGCCCTTGAACTTCGTGAGCGTCGCCTCAAAGCAGCAAAGCTCGCCACAGATGAAGCTGTCCGTGATGCAAAGTCCTCTGTGCGCTCGGCTGATTCCTCCGATCCTTCCACTGCTGCTGATGATACCGCATTTTATGCCAATGACGCGCCACTAACTTCTAGTCGTGTCGCCCGTTGGGGCTGGCGATTCACATGCAGGGTGGTCACCGAAATTGTCGACAATATTCAAATCGACGTCGAAAATGTCGTCATTCAATACGAAGATGCAAGTAGCGTCCGAGAAAGGCCTTATACTGCGACCCTTGGAATGGATTCTCTTCGAGTATATTCTACAAATCATCTCTGGAAACCAGTTTTCATTGAAGATTCATCCTCTCCAATTGTACATAAAGTACTATATATGCGTGGCTTGGTTTTAAACTGGGAGCCGGGAAATTCTAGTAATGATTTAAAGTCATGGATTCTTGACCCAAATTCGACAAGAAGAAGAGGTCAATGGGCTGGTCTCGTTCGAGAATGTTCCCGACAAGCTATTGAACCAACGGACGGTGAATTGCGAATTGCCATTACTAAAAGCCCTGCATTGGCATATGCTTTTCCTGGAAGAGATGAAAAGCTCAAAGCCCTCAAGCATCTTCCCCGTGTACAGATGGACCTCCACTTCCCAGTTGTCAAAATTGTTCTGGACGACTTTCAATACCATACTCTTTTATCCACTATCATGTATTTATCGGATATCAACCGCAAGGTACGTCCTAAAACGGCCACACGTCGATGTTTTTGGGCTTTGGATCGCCTGCTTCCTCGTTTCAAGCAACGCCTAGAAGCTGCCTTGCGATTTAATGAGGAAGGGATGCGAAAACACCGCGAAACACGCGATGCTTATGTTGCAGCAAGAAATGTTGTTGTTGCTGCGCGACGTAATAGTTTAGCGGAACCTGCTTCCGAGCTGCAATTGTAGAAAAATTTGAGACAGAACTTCTGTTCCAGGATATGTTTCTTTTCCGGGATCTTGCTGACCGCAAACTTAACAACAAGGCACCTTTCACCAATACGGCAGCTGCAAGTTCATCAAAATTTCGGTCTCTGTTCACTCGGCCTACCCGAGAAGATGCGGAAACACCTGTATCGATCACAAATGAACATCCCGATGACACTGCTGCGCAGCGTACGGGAAGTCAAGAAGACGTCAGTGCGCTTGTTCCAGATATATCATCTCGTCCTCAGCAACGAATTACAATGGATTTGTCATCAAATTTTGCATCATCAGCGCTCCCTGAACAAACCAAACGCGTGCCCGAACTTCATTCGGGCCAGGCGCTGGGAAAGTCATCCACTAATTCTGAAAGCAGTGACGAGGATGAGGTTGTTCCCAACTTTCGAATGGGATTCCTGCCGGGGAGAGGAGCAATAGAGTTGAAGGAAGGCAAACAATTTGAGTATAGCGGTATTGTGATCCGATCCATCAAGCCTATGAAATGAATGGAAAGTAAAATTTCATCATGGACGTCAGATTGTGATGCTAGAGCTTTACATTTTCACTATGTTTCCATTAGTTTTGTCTACCAGCACAGATTTGTACTAATCACTCATCGAAATGTACTCTTCTATGGTGGGGGGGCTACAATCGAAGTATAGACTTGTTTGTGATCCATATATGCAGGTATGGAAGTTAGTCAAAACACATGCACATATGTACCAAAGTCCAACCGGAGACATTCCCACTCGCAATTTGCGTGGATAGTCTAAATGCGTGAAGTATTTCTTAACTTCATGAAACGCCCATTCTACAGATATGCGCGCGGAAGCCATTCTTTTGTTGAATAGTGCTTCCTCCTCAAAGATATATGGCTGCCGAAATCCTACCATCATATAAGGCCTCAAAACGTATGCTGAATCCGCATAAACGTAGAATTGCCTTCCATGCACCATAAGCGATTGCTGAAGACTCTGTTCAAGTTCTGAATTGCGAAACAGAATAATGTCATGACGGCGGCCTTCGATAGGACCAAATACGTTGAAAATAAGCCCATCTGGAAGCGTCATCGCTTGAAATTTAATACAATTTCGTCGTTTGTGGCCATTGTAAGTTGCTCTTTGCATGCTTCCCTTCGGCCTCGATATGTATATGTTAGTGGCATCTATAAAACCCACGCAGCTATCTAGTGGTGCCCCAGATTCATGAACCTTTGAAGCATACATATTACTTCTTTCCTGTATGAACGAAGAACAGAACGAGGTCACCAAAGTTTTGAATTCTTCATGAAATAGTTCCAGAGCAAAGTAGAATATCTCACATAGCGCTGTAGAAGATCTATGAAACTCTTCCTCGAGATCTCTCCAAATGCAAGGTGAGCTGAGACGTCGGAGCAGCAAACAGAATGCCTCTGTTCCAGTGGCTTTGTACTCCCCTCTCTCCGTTTTCAGAATAATTCCCTGCCAGCCCATTGCATATAGAATCCTGTTCAACTCCACCTTTCCAAATCTGAACCTTCGCAAGCATTCGAAGTCGTCAAGCTCATGTAAGTCGAATCTTCCAGCATATATTTTTGCCTTTCGCTCAAGACGGAGCATGTAATCAGAGTATTCTTCTGCAGCTGCCTTCAACATCATTGCCGAAATCATAGGCGCTTTCATGACACTACATGTTGTTACGGCCAAAAGGCAGGTCCCCGTCTTCGTTCTCGAACGGGAAACGGTATGTTGTCTTTGTGTACGAACTCGGGTCATTTCTTGATAGAACACTTTTCTTCCCCCTGTTCATCAACTGCTCTTTCGTTCACGACCAGGGTCTTCATTTTCAAACATTTATACCCAATGTATCCCAACCGCGCATCCATACAACCATGCTATCACCCATCTGCATAAGGGTGATTTATAGCACTGATGACACTTCTGCTCATTCATTTTATAGAATATCCCACGATGTGTTGCTATTCTCACGGAACTGCATTCATTCCGATGAAGAATACCTGCACTGCTGTAGAACCACTGCACAGAATATAGAGAGCAACGGTACGATTTGCAAAGGATTACAAATTGATCGCAGATGACGTTAGGTTTGCGTTCTGCACGGCGCACACCAAACGTCATCGTCGATGAATTTCACAACCATGGCTTCTCGGAGTGCTGGACAAGCAGGCAGTGCTAGTTGCAAAGGCATATCTCACTTCAACTGACTGCCTTTCGAAATTGATTAATTGCTTGCAGCTAAGCTGAGGCCGCAGCTTTTCATCTGTCTTGGCGTTCGCATGCAAAGACAGCCAAATGAGATTGATGAGTGCAAAATCTCGCGCAGTGCAGCAGCATATCTCAGGATCTCGATTCGGGGACAACTGTCTTTTACCATAGCGCGTTACTAGGAGCGAGGCCGTTACGTCACACAATTAAACTTTCGAGCAAAACTTCTACTTCTCTAGCCCTAACATTTACGCTGTAAGATCGTAACCCAGTTCCCCCCAGGCGTACGTATGCCAAAACTCGGCTCCGTACTGGCACCGCCTGCTGAGCAAAATGCGCCACAAACATTTCCATGCAATTTCCATATATTCCCATATGGCAACACCAGAAATCGTCTATTAGAAGCCTTCAAGGGTTTGTGTTGCCGGTTGGAAATATCCAACTGTTCCGGTCAGCAAATAAAATTTCTTTGATTTGTTCAGCGCGACCATCGGTCCGTTTCGATCTCGACGAGGTCCTTTATGTGTTACTAGAACGGACCGGAAAGCAGGAAAGTGCCCCTACGGGCGATCATCTATTCTCAAAATCATCTATTTTGAATGAATATTGGCCCAGCTGCCGAATGTGGCCCTTTGCGTAGCTGAGAAGTTCTGTTCGGTCCTGTACAATCCGACGCAACTTCATCATTCCACCTGTCCATAGATATTCTTCGCGACCATGCCACGCCATCTTTTCGGCCGTCAACACGTTGTCGCCTTCATGCCTATCGTATGAAGTTCTGCTCCACGAAAGCCTACTCGATGGTTGTTCTGAACAGATCTGCCATGACAAGATAGACGAAGAGTCAACTTGAACGGACTTTTGCAGTTTTACAATGCTACCAAACTTCCACACCGCTCATTTGAGGAACGGCCTTTTACTGGCGATTGCCTCGTCAGCTACTCCTAGCAACCTTTCTACATCACAAATCCCCTTGCAAACATAGTCTGCTCGTGCAGAGAAACACCAAAGAACTAGACATGAGAAATCTGCTAAATTGTTCTTCCCTACCGCTTACATCGGCCGAGGAACGACAGACATGGACGGGCGTATAAACCTCACAGAAGCAATATTCTCCTGAACATTCTTGAGCTTATCATCAGCATTGGCAAATCTCTGATGTGCGATCGCAAAATTCTTATGCGCATTCATGAGATTTCTCCTCGCGACTCTCATCATCTCTTGTGCATACGCTCTATCGGCGGAAAGCTCTTTGTGCGAAGAATACAAGTTGCTAATTTTCCGTGCCTGCAACGGTGTTGATGCGTGGAGTACCTCCTGTGGCACAGCAGCGACCAGCACGCTGCAGATCGCTAAGAGGAGAATTGTGGAAAACGATTTCATGTTGCGGTTCGATGGGGTGCGGGAACCAGTGATGATGCGATTGATGTTTGTAGTGGGTGTGATGGCGGATCTCGCTATGGGAAGCATCTTTTATATGTTTCGCAGCCGGTTTTCAGGGAGGCATGGCGCTTTGGCGGCGGCGGTGCATGTCTGGTTCTCACCGGGAACGTGATTATGATAAGGGTGAACAGTGTACGAAGAGCTCATCGCGGTGGCATTGGAAGGGATATTCTGCTTCCAGGGAGAGAAGGTTCTATTGATAGGTCGATGGATGTCCGTTGACTGTCGTGCTATGTGTAGTTTGGTGTACGCTGAACGGAAAATCTGGCGTTCTATTTTCTCGGTGGAAGGCGACGAAGGGAATGGCGCTTCCGGAGTGGCGAAAGCGCGGATCGAGGTGGTTTGAGTCGACAATTGACACAGATGATGGGAATCGGGCGCTATGTTGTGCATGCGCGAGTCAGGCATGGACCAGATGCGGTACATTTTGTTGTATCAGTTATCGAAGTGAAGTCTGACTATCGGTGGTTTGAAGGACCGACGGCATCTATCTTCACTATCGAAAGAGCGTGCCGCCTTGCAATCGAGATGGCGATCCAACGCATGAAGCGAGAAAGAAGTGATGCAATAGTAGTAAACAAAACACGGCTGTCAGTGTAGTCTCGCTGCGCCAGTGACGTAGACAGATGACTAGAGAGGAAGTGCTCCAAAATTGCCATTGTAGCCGGTTGGACCTCAGCGCAATGTACGGATAGGAATTCACTATCGAACATGTGCGTCTATTCCATTCATATAGCTTCATTCAGACGACGCGCATCTCTGCTTTCCATGCGTTGATTCTGGAATCTTTACAACAATCTGTCATTTACTTGAAGGTATTCTACGGCGCGCCTTCCTAATGGTGCAAAGGTAAACCGGATAAATAAGTTGGCTACACGCCAGCCGAAGGTTAATTATAGACGGCTATCATCGTCCTATGCGTCACATGTTGGAATCTGATTCCCGATCAGGATGCAAGTTAGATTTTCCATGATTCTCCAGTAGACAGCCACTTTGCCGTACATCTTCCACCGTTTCACTGTCGGCTAATCCACATTTGGCGCGAAAAGCATGCATAGCTCGTCTGGAACCGGGACTCTATCCGCAGGCCACGCCACAAACGGGGTGCGACGGCGATCATTATCTCGATTCAAAAGGGTATAAAAGCGCGATCCGTGGCGCCAAAGCGGGTCGTTCAAGTACCACAGCCACAATCTCAGCAGACTAAACGCCGCACACAAGCGCCAGTTATTTCGTTGATATCGAACAAAATGAACGCCGTCTTCACGCTGCTCGCGCTCCTCCTCGCTGTCGCTGTCGCTTCCGCGGCGCCGCATGATATTCTGCGCGCGTCGGAGAGAGCGCTCACCACTGACAAGGCGCGTGCCGCTGATAGCATGAAGGTTGCCCGGGACGATCTGTTGGCCGCGCAGAAGAAGTTTGCGGCCGCGCATGAGAACTTTGCCAAGGTTGATAGGGAGCTCAAGACGGTGCAGGAGAACATTGCCTCGGTGAGGATCATGCGCCCGGCGATGTCCGTGGTTCCGCGTCCGATGTAAGTGGTGGTGTGTTGGTAATGGAGATCATTGGTTGAATGTCGTTCAAAGCTGCTAGGTGGATTTGTAGTGTTGAGCTGGGTAGTGGATGATGTAGAGGAATGTTTGGATGTGCATTGAATGATATAGCTGAGCGTAAATCAATGGTTTGAGTTTGTATGTCTGGAGGTGTAGGATTTAGGAGGGAGCGAGCAATTGCAGAACGGGGACTAGGCTATGTACCGATGTACTTGAGCTTGGTTTCAAGAATAGAATCGTGGAGTTTAAAGCAGCGGCGGCGCGGCTTCATGGCCGACAGTCGTCAGCAATCAGATGGTCGGATGCTGTCATCTGTCCCAACAGGCACATGTCCACGACGCAACTGAATTGCGTTGAATTCCATTCATACGAAGATTTGATTGGCTGCGCGGCCTATTCCTCCCTGCCTCTCTTTCCAACCAGAAATTTACCAAAAAAATTGAATCATCCGTGCGGCAATATATGTCATCGCACGCGTCCCAATCCCACATACACTTCCTCGCCATCTGCTCCAACTCTGCCCGTCTTCGTCAGATATCGCATCGCATCGCATCACGTCAGCAAGCTCTCAAAGGTCTCACCGCGTTGCGACGCAACAATGTCATACACGAACCACTGCTCGTTCAAAGCCACGTTTTGCAGCCGACACGACCAAACTTTTTCATCCCTAGCGTCTTCGTTCTTGCGTTCAGATCTAAACGAACGCCCCACAAGCCGTTCATATTTCTCCCAGCCTAGCGCTCAGACTTGTATCATGCACTCTCCACCACGTTTCCTCGCCGACTTTTTGCCATGCCATGCCGATCGCGAATGGTCTCATGGCGGGCGCGGAGATGAATCACATGCTGGCGGAGTTCTGCTCAGATCTTTCAAATGTCCTTGAACATCGCGCAATTTGCGTTGTTCAGATCTATATTTATGTCCAATCGAATGAATTGTTGAAGCCAGAAGTAATGTTTCATTGAATGGCAAAACTAGAATACATCGGCGGCGATAAATTACTACTTTCCAAGATGAATGCCTCCGCGCCAGCCTTGTATGCCCTATCCATGATGGCGCTCACGAACCCAAAACCCCCAGATATGTACCCCGCAGTCCTTCCCACGTCAGGCTCTTATGGGTTTGCGCCTTAGGTTCAGGATGCAGTCATGGATTTGGGAGTGTAACTATTGGGATGGTTCATTGGTCAACAGCAGATTGGTATACATTTGACAAAGGTGAATATTTCGCGTGACTGAGACTATTCATCAACCAGCACCATCTCAACGTGTTTCCCTCGAGCAAGATATTGCACCTTTCTTTGAAGGCAGTCACCATACTCCTCAGTGATGAGGTGTCCAAAAGCTCCACGACAATGCAAAATGGGCCACAGCACACACTTCACAATCACTCCTTTAAATTCACCATTCGATAAGGCATGCAACAACCGCTTCGACGTCCGACACCATAACTACAAACTAAACGAGCTGCGACGCTTTGCAACTCGGCCTATCTAATCACGCCACCTTGCGCAGCTTGCTCTCATTCCTCTTCCGAAGCATACCGACCAACTCCTCGTACGACGCAACTCCAAAAGCCTCACGAAACATAGTCCAGAACACATCCACCGAAGTCTCCCACAAAGCCACCTGCTTAAATCCCTTTGCATGCGCCGATTTCACTCGCATCGAATTGGTACTATCCCAGCCCATAACCCGACTCACAAGGGTATCCTGAAAGCGCGAATCCCTGGCCATGGTTTCGCGATCGCATTTGCGCACCACCCAATCCACCTGTTCATTCGTCACGTCAATATCCACAAAGCGTGCAATGGTGCGCACAGCATTCGGCAAGTCGGCGACCACGTCTTCATAGATCAAAAACAATATATTGTCATTCTTCGCGTGCAGCCAACTCTGGACATGCGCGAACCACCATCCCAATCGGCGCTCGTCGCGTCGAAATTGGCCGCGTTCGTCGCGCTCCAATCTCAGAAACCACGAGAGGAAAAACTGCTGATAAAACTCCTCGCGCAACTGCTCCCCGTGTATGGGGTCGTTCTGTGCAATCCAATCGATTGTAAAGTCCACAAAGGATGGCGCGACTTTCAGCCCGTCGCGTACGCAGTACAAAATTCGCGCTTGCGAGGCGTCGAAGTTTTGAAATGCCAGCGCGTCCGAATGCGTCTTCCATACTTTCGGATCGTAGTCGTTCGCCGGCTGCAGGCATCCGGTCGCGGTTCGATACTCGATGAACGGCACAACGCTGCTGATGTCGTCGAATTTTTCGCCAGTCGGGTCGCTTTCGACACGGCCCGTGGCGACCATCAGTTGGTAGAGTATTTGTTGTGTGAGTGTCGTGCCGGATTTTAGGAAGGAAGCGATTATGATGTCGTCGCGCTTCAAGGGGAATTTACTCACGTCATCGTAGTGAGACTCGACGGATGATATCAAGTCGATGTGAGTGGATACGCGTCGCGCCGCCTCGGCTTTGAGCGTGGGTGAGATGTCCATTTAGACGGGGAGTTTGACGATCGAGGTGATGATCTTGAGTTGGTCCGGGTGCATCATTCCGAACGTGTCGACTTGGTTTGCCGTTGTAGTCAACAGTGTTGACATTCCCAATTTTATTCGAGATTTTGCGAGACCTGGTATGAGTGGCCAATGGTCTACAAGTATAAGACTTATTAACAAATCATATGCTGACGCCTGTACACTACTCCAACCAGCAATTCCCAAGACTGCGAGCAAAGATATACATTCGGACAGCTCTCGCAGTACTAGGCGGGGTCAGGACCAGGTGAGCTGAACAATCGAGATATTGTCGTGGTGGTGCTTATCGAAGCCGTCGTCCAGAATGATTAACAGGCATCATCTACGTCGAAATATACGCGACAAGCAAAGCATGGCTACTTGTGCGGCCATTCACCAGTTTCTGGACAAACTAGATCCCACACGAAACGAACACCAACATCGTTCTGATCAACACTCTGAAAATATGCGCCACTATGCAGCGCTTCAACTCTGAATTCGGGGTCCCCTGACAACTTTATGCATACCCCATGAAGCAGACCATGTCACCAGATCCAACTTCATTTCCTCAATTGCTTTTCATTTCTCTCGCGCAAAATCGCCACCAACTCTTCATAAGTGCGAACGCCAAACGCATCATAGAACATTTCGCAGTACATATCAACCGACTCTTTCCACAACGCGACTTGCTTGAACCCCTTTGCATTTGCAGATTTCACACGCATTGAATTAGTACTCTCCCAGCCCATAACGTTACTCACAAGAATATCCTGAAATCTCGGATCATTCGCCATAGCCTCACGATCACATTTGTTCAAAACCCACGCAACCTGTTCATCCGTGACCTCAATGTCCAAAAACTTTGCAATATTCCTCACAGCAAGTCCGATATCAGCCACAACGTCCTCATAGATCAAAAACAGAATATTCTCCTTCGGCGCCTCGAGCCAGCCCTTGACATGCTGAAACCACCATCCCACATCTCGCTCCACACGTCGAACCGCTCCGTCATCCAGACGCTCGAGCCCGAGAAACCACGACTGAAAAAACTGCTGATAAAACTCGTCCCTCAACGCGTCGTCGACGATGGGCTCGTCCGAGATCCAGTCGATGATGAAATCCACAAAGGACGGCGCGACTTTGAGACCGTCACGAACGCAGTAGAGAAAGCGACCGGCGGTCGGGCTGGATTTGTCAAATTCAAACGCATTCGCATGCGTCTTCCACACCGCCGGCTCGTAGGCGTTTACGGAGCGCAGACAGCCGCTCGGCGTGCGATTCTCAATCAACGGCACGACGGCGCTGATGTCGTTGAAGTTCTCGCCGGTCGGGTCGGATGGTACACGTCCTGTCGCGACGAATAGCTGATAGGTCATGTATTGTGCGAGCGTCGTGCCGGACTTCATGAAGGATGTTATGAAGACTTGTTCGGGCGTAAATGTGAAATCGCTCACGGCGTCGTAACGTGCCATTGCTGATTTTATGATGTTAGTGTGTTTGTCCACGTGACGGGCCGCTTCGGTTTTGAGATGCTGGACAGACATGATTTGGTCGCATAGGGCTGATGGCGCTGCGTTAGAATTTGATGTAGGTTTCGGCGATAGTTGGGAGCGGAGTGCTGGCGAGCGCGTAGCAATTGAGGGTGGATGGACGGCTCTCGTGTCATCCGAGAACTGCATCGGTGTGACTTGTGGTCGAGGACCACCGAGATTAGCTGTGGTGATTTTGGTCCAGCTGGTCCTATGATCCTTCATGGTTAGACCTAGCTGCGATAGATGTGGAAATGATGGTTGAAGCATCCTTGGCGAGCATTCTTTCGCTCGCACTGTCAACAATCCGTAACATATCGAGGAAACGACTTGAGACTATAACTATGCCGCCTATCTTGCTCGGGTGCGTTTTGTGAGACGGCATTGAAATACTTTTCCCGCCAACAAATCCAGGTTGACAATCTCGAAGCGTGTACGCAATGAGTTTTCGAAATCGGAGCAGCACCAATCTAGAAAACAAACAGTTGCACCTAATCCAATCACGCAGTGGGAAAGGAGATAGATGATTGTATGCTGGTCCACTTGCTTCCAGACTCGAGAACGCCTCAGATCTCGACAAACGTACGACGGCATAAATTCAAACGACGTTGAAATGACAGTACACGTGTAGTCAGTATATGCGTATTGCGGTACAAATTAGTGGTAACGAGCACATTACTTACTGTAAGGCCTTACTACATAAAGACAGCAAGTCTCGTAAGGTCCAAACCTTTCTTGCATTACAACTCTTAACACGGACGCTCGACCTCTGCTATTTCTCGCACGTAGAAGACTTTGTTTCATCCACAAGCCTCTTTCTACCCCAGAAACATCATCCTTGCCAATATAGTATTACACTCGCGTCTACATGAGACAACCGGCCGTAAGCAGTAACTGCACAGTATCCCGCCCCCAAGTGCTATTCCATTCGTTAATTATAACCAGACTCGGCTTTACATCGTAAATTCACAGTACAATCAACTATAACACACCAACTCATTGGTCCATTGACACTCCCACTCTCATCTCGAGTGCTCCCATCACTAATGCCAACCCCATCCTATTTATACCCACCCCATCCTTTGGAAACGACGTAGCTGCATTCGCCCCACTTCCTCATCCATGTCTGCGTCACAAACGGCCCCAAAACCATGCCCATAGCGTCACATCTCTCACTCAACCATTCCCATCCACATTTCCGACCGTCGTCAACCCGCCCCATCTGACATGTCGCCGCCTTCAGATGCGACGCCAGCCCATCGTTCTTCCTCCCTATCATCGACGCTGACGATCTTCATCGCCGCCCTCTCCGCGTTGCTTCTCTACGAATTTCTGCCCCTTCACGCGCGCTCGCACATCCCGTCCCGACTCTCCGTGTCCTGGAACTCCATCGCCGCTCCTTTCACCATTAATTTCGCCGATGCCAACATCGCCTACTTCATTCAGGCTACAAACGCGACCGCTGCGCACGTGCCACGCCTCGTCACCCGGCTGCATCACGCCAAAAATGTGATTCTGGTTCATTTCGACGCCAAGGTGGACCAGTTACAAGTTGCATCGATCGAGCGTACTATTCGACATTCCGTTCCGGAGCATGCCTCCAATGTATATTTTCTCCCGTCACAAATCGTGACCTACGCAGGCTTCAGCATGGTATTGAACACTATTAGCGGCATGGACGGTCTTCTCAAACTGCACAAGGACCATCCATGGGATTACTTTATAAATCTGAGCGGATCCGACTATCCAGTTGTGAACGCCATATCGCAGCGACGAATACTCGGAAATGTGCGAAGACAATCGAAACGTGGTCGAAATTTCTTCACCATTGACAGACGGCACGGCACATGGGAGAGCTTTCTCAATCAGCGATTCCGCATGTTCCACGTGGATGAACTGCTGACGCGTCGAGCGGAAGATAGCTCTTTGACAAACAGCAGCGTTGCCAACCCGTTGGCGACCTATCAGCTGCCGTTTGAAACTCTCAAAGCATCTGCTTGGATGGTGCTTGAACGTGAGTTTGTACAATACGCGGTGGATTCTGATCTGTCGCGCAAATTGATAGCCATATTCGGGTTTATGCGCGCGTGCGATGAACACTTTTTCGCAACGCTCGCATACAATAGTGCCCAATTCAAGCCGACAATTGCTGGAAATTCGCTGCGGCATGACATATGGGTTCACGACGGCAACCGCTCCGGTAATCATCCGTTTCTATTGGATGCCAAAGCGGAAAACGGAAGCTATGTGTTTCTAGACAGGATTAAAATAGGTTTCCATTTCAATGCGAGAAAGTTTCGCGAGGCGGACTCGGAACTTATGGATATTATTGATGAGATCGCGGCGGATAATCGCAGGAACGCCAGGATTAATAAGGAGATTCTCACGTTATTGAGACGGAAACCGGAAGAATATGACGATAACTACTTTATTCCATCGTAAGCTTACGTTTGGAGGTTGTATGTAGATGTTGAACTGTGAATAGGAAGTGCCATTGTTGGTTGATGTGTTACGTTGTGTCGAGGTGTGGTCGGGAGCGCAACGCTTGACTTGCTCCGCTGTGAGTTTGATGCCTACACGTTTACACGTACGCATTGGACCAATTTCGTGTTTGAAAGTTTTGATTAAAATTGAAAAAGGTTTAAATAATTGGGTTTTCACAAAAAAGCTAAAGTCAGGGGGCACGCGGACAAGAGATCGGGATCGATAGCTCGTTTCTGTCACGAGAATTAAAAAGCGTCGCCACCGTCCTTCCCCCAGCAAATCGTCATAACTATTATTACACTCCAACAAATATCGGCAGCAGCTCGCCTAACCTTTACTCTGTATAATTTTCTACGCAACAGCGCTTAAACACCTACAAGTCGGCTCAACGACCATCAGCGCTTTAAAACCCGCACACACTGCGCACCACGTCATCCACAACACCTCCAATGGCGCGATACGAGTTTCGACGGAACACATCTCCACCGTCAGTAATCGTCCTCAGTGCACGCACATCGGCATTGCGACCGATGGCAACCGCAGAAATCTGGCCTCTAAACTGACTGGCCACATTAATACTTCCGCCAAAGTCGGACCGACCGTCACCAATAACAACAATACGTCCGTTCGCACTACCAGCGCCCAGCTGGCGCGCGCAGCCACCTACGCCAGCGGCGACGAATTTCCGTGGCGCATTGACGAGCGTGGCGCGACTGACGCGGCGTAGAAAGTTGGGCAGCTGAACGGGGCGTGTAATATCCACATTGCTCAACCCGTACTGCAGGGCGGCGAAGCGCGCCGAACGATCAATGCTGACAATGCCTGAGACCACACCGATAAAGTCGCGCTGCGCGTTGAGATCACTGCGCGAAACGCCCGTAGAGCCCTCGAGAGCGAAGCACAGCCGAATTGCGCAGCTGCGTCGCGCGATGATTCGGCGCTGCAATCCAGCAAATGTGGGCAGGGTGCGTCGGGTTATCAGCGCGTTCCGGCGCAATAGTGTGCGCGAGAGGCGGTTAATGGTCGGACGACGTGACGAAACCATCGCGCTGGCGGGGGAGAGCGCGAGCGCCAGGAAGAGGAATGGGATGACTTGGACGAATCTCATGGTGTGGATGGAAATTGCTTACTGACTGCTGGTGTCGGGCGAGCTGCAGTGGTCTGGGCTGGTGTAGCGGTTGATATAGGATTGGGGTCGCATGACGGGCGTAGGAATAGAGTGGGTGTGATTGATTTCTCGTAGCGATGGTATGTTGGTGGTGGCGTGACGAATGATCGATGTAAACTTACACAGCAAGTATGAAGCGCGGGGATTCATTTTTCGAGGAAAAATGGACTGAACAAGACGTCTTGCTGGATGCGGCGTTGTGCCGAGTCCGGTCCATTGTTGGAATTGCGTAGATGAGTTTGTCTCGTGCTGGATTGTCACGTGGGCTGCATACGATTGGCATATTCAGAAACATCAAACGACAGATTGAACGGTCGTGATATGCGCGATCATACATGGCGCCCCGGATTGCTTACAGAGCATGGTTTGTTGATAGCAACGCTCAGGTCATAGCGTCTGGTCTTGTCTGGTCTGTCTGCCTGCATCTCCATTGCAGTGACGCGGATGTGATTCAACACGTCAGTGCAGATTTGTGGAAGCAAGCTATAGGCGATAGTGTCTTCAATTGATATGCCTCAAACAGCTACGTGGATAGAAACGACTTGTCGTGTGTATATGGACAAATGCTCGACCTTTCTCTGACGTTTCTCAAAGTGAATGGTTTGACCGAGTGAAAAAAAACGGCCAGCAAGATAATATTCAACGCCAGATACAGTGCCAGTGCCATACATCCCCGTTCTTATACATCCAGGTGCTTATCTCGGCTAACGTTGGTTGAAAAGTGCGCTGTGCATAGTCCATGTCATGAAATCCTTGTCACAGTTCTCAAGTTGATTCTCCCTGACAACGGTTACGTTGAGGAGCAACAACTTGATGCAATCGCATCCGGGATGTATCGGTCCAATAGTGACACGCCACTTGTGCGCTGAAAGTCGAAAAGTGTCACGCACGATATTCCTCTACGTGACCATCCCAAAATGAAATTGTGTTTGTGAAGACATGTCGTGAGAGTCTCTTCTATTCTACAACCTCCTGTACAAATCGTTGGCAGCGAATCACGCACTTTCTGCACATGCAGACATTCGGCGTGTGGTGTAATGCTCGGTGGATGCGGTGCAGCTAGACGATGTGCAACGTTGCGAACGACAAGGGAGGATTCGTTTCGAAAGTGAATTGCCGCCGAAAAAAGTGCGCAGATTACGTAATGGTTGCAGTTGGAAAGGTTTTAACACGGTCATGCGAGTCTTGTATATGGTATTGTGCACATAACAAGCGTTAATTACAGCGCTGTATGTATACCGCACGTACTTTATTACCTCCACTACGTACCCTCATTGGTTGTCAATATCTCATACTAGATCAGGCAACTTAAATATTTCGACGAGACGATGAAGGTACATAAAGTAGACTAGCTCGACTCTGTTCTACGCACGATGCGGAAACTGCAATTGGAGCGCACGACAAACCAGCATGTTGAATTGCTCCGGCAAGATTGAAATGTCTTCTCCATTCCACCGCTCTATTCTTAGCTGGAGCGCCGCAGCGTCACATCGTGCCATCATGGCGTAGCGTTGCATCGATATGCGCTTCATGAATGGCGAGATATTATTCATCTTTCCGAATCGCATAAACGTGTTTATTATGCTTGCTCAAAGTTGTCAAGGCATCCGCGGTTTGTTATAATCGAGACAGCACACCGTAGACAACGAGCAACTATCTTCCGACACTTGGCATCTATGTATAATGATGACGATGTTCATTGCGCGCAATCGATAGTGGCACAGATCGCGGGAGAAAAAGGCAACGACTCTTGCCATGGATCAGGCTGTCGTCTCGACACGACAGCGGTCGACACAACCCTATTCTTTTGTGCGATATCTATGCCTTCCACGGGTGAAAAAAATCTGCTTTGGATTGTTCTCATTGGCCGCTCGCATTGTTTTCAAACCACAGGCAGAGCCCAGAGCCGCTGCTTACATATTTGTACGACACGTGTCGGAGTCAATAATCAATGTCTTTACAGTAGTAAGTACAAACTCGGGAATATAATTAGATGATGGCTGCATTACTAGATTCGCCACAACGTACCTTGTCGATATTGCAGACCTCAAAACTCATCGATTTGTCTTCCGACATTACAATTCGTATTGCGCTCCCGTCTCGCCTCTATTCATCATATCCGCCAAACGTGCGAGACACCCAACCTCTTGTTATATAGTACAACATGTTGATAACAATGAACGTCGAACAAAACTGATCGCACCCAAGCACATGAGGACTGTAAAACATCAGTTTGCGTAGAAAGTTGATCCCAACCTGACTAGTATGATCATGTTGTACATGACCTTTCGACAATTCCACCCACTTGTCTGTCAACATACCCACAAAACATTCATACACCCAGCGCATAGATCACAAAATTGTCTCCAACCAGCCATGTGACACCACCATTCAATTGTCAAACGGCCAATTTCTGCAATCAATCGTGCAATTCCCGCACAGAACCCTTCACAACCGAAACATCTATTCACAAAACCCATGCTAATCCTTCCACTCAATTTGCCGCTCTTCCAAACACAAACCGCCACCGCTCAAGCGCAGCATCCCACTTCCACGCACTCGCTCGACCGTAGAAACAGTGCATTGTCTTCAAAAACCACAAAACCTTCCACTTTCTGCAGCTAGATCAATCCAGCACGACAAAAATCAGACGTTCAACGCCACGTGCTGACACTTGAATCTCTCGACTCCAATTGCGTGACGTACGTCAATCGGCGCGCTGCACCACAGAATTTTTCAAATTTATTCTACACTGACATCTGCTCCGATTCGAGACGCGCCAACTCTCCGCCACTTTCCCTCCAGTAAATCATGCGCTCAGATCGGTAACAAATGCCGCATCCAGCAAGGCAGAACTATCCTACACTCCAACCGCCGCCTCGCGATTACACCATCCAATAGTTCAATGTATCCAGCTGAATCCAGACACTACCTTTTCGCGCAAGGACCAACCCGCCACATTGCTGCCCAAACATTACTTGTTCCTCAACTCGCGATCACTCCTCTCCATCACCATACAATGCCATCCTACTCGCGTCATGTAGCACACTCGGGGCCCAAAACACTTTGGGATTACAGTTTCATATCCCTCTTATGAATATACCGCGTCATTGACCGCACATTACGTACCGGACTCTGCGGCGATGTGCACCTCGTCGTCGTCGCATCGCCCCATCATGGCCCATGTACGGTAGGTACGTAGCGATTTTCTCATTGCAGGTGTCATCCATTGTGAATTTGCATGTTTCCTTTTAACGGCTCGGCTCACCTTTCCTCCCTGCCAGCTGCATTGGTCGTACAGCAGTGCAGGTAAGCACTCTCCATACATTTCGTATCTCGCGATAACCACCCTATCGGACGCGCCAATATAGGTCGCGAGAATATCCTGTCACTGTCCACGATGTAAGCCACCGACACACGTAGTCTAACATCCGCGAGTCATGCGTCCATCCATCAATCACGCCTTTCTGTTTTACGCACCTCAGCGACTCACAATGCAAGACACGGCGTTAAAACAGTTTTGTCACTTGTCGATCGCACAATTCTCTCTTTCACGATTTTCCAACTTACCATGTTCAATCTCACCATATAAATACTACCACCATCCCCACCTCCATCATCTTCATCCCACACACATCACAACATCTCAAGCATAACAGCGACTTCCACAGCAACCATCGCAACTATGAATTTCCGCAACCCCATCCTGGCCGCCACTGTTCTGGCACTTGCATCTCTTGCAGCTTGCCAAACGCCAAGCCCGAGCCCAAGCTCAAGTCCGTTGCCCAACTTTGTCGAACTATTCCCTGATGGTTCACTCTTCGCGTCACCAGAAGCGCTGAGAATCGCCGCCGGACTCCGCCAGCGTGTCGTGAACATGGGCGGCTGCAACGTGAACGTCTGCTTCGCATTGGACGGCAGCGGCTCAATTACAGAGGAAGAATGGCAAATGCAGAAGGACTTTGTCGTGTTTATCGCCTCCATCGTTGCTGGTGGCGGTGACGCCGGTCTGGCAGCCACTCAATACGGTCTGAGGAACGTCGACATTACAAGGCTGACTAGCGATGCTAACGATTTCTTGTTGCGTGTAGAAGCAGCCAACCTGGAAAATGCAAGGCGGACATTCATCGCTGCCGGCCTTGGCTTTTGTATCAGAGAGTTCCGTCCGAGGCTTGAGGATGCCAACAAAATCGTACTCATTGGGGATGGTCGCTCCAACTTTGGAGGTGATCCAGTTCGAATTGCTCGCAGGTTCCGCAATAGGTATGATGGTGATATTTGCGCTGTTGGTATCGGGTTCAGGGACAATAGGATTCTGAGGAGAGTTGCTGGAAGCCCCACCAGGGTGCTTAACATCGACAGTTACTTCGAGCTGTTGGATATTGTCGATCAGATTGTTGCAGAAGTTTGTGGCATTTAGACTACTCCCTCATACACTTCAAGTAGCTCTTGTTTAGTGTTCTTCTAAACTTGTTTCTCTGCTCTAATTGGAAAATAGTGTGAACGGTACTCTCCAGATATCGTTAATAACAAACATCGATAGAGGCATAGTAGATTTAGGTTCTGAGGGGTAAGAGACTATCGTCGGAAATTCAACAGCGGGTAAACTACGTCATCAAACTTTTATGGACTTTGGGCTTAGATGCATTGGCCTTCTCGCCGGTATGCTATCACCTTGACCAAGTTAGGGATTCGTATCGTGCCAGGCTGATTAGACCTCTTGATCAAATAATGACTTTTAAAATAAATATTTAGAAAGCGACCATATAATTGTCGGAAGATCATACCAGTACAATAATGCATTACAGTAGACTCAGTATTTAAGGTAGCGTCAAGCGATCTCGCCGACGATGAAGTAAATGGTATCCGATTACGAGACTACCTCAAGATCGTCAGGTTATGGGACCAGACCTCCTTGCGCCATCATTCACAACCCGCCCACCTCATTTCACCCATTGATCACGGCGACGCTCACCAGGCTCACAGTATGAGCCACAGCTATCACAATAGGTTCGCCACCAACTAACCAACGCGCGATCCGACGCGCAGAATTCACCCTGACCCGAGCAAGATTCCTCCGAGCAGAAGAAGAGCTTCGAAATCTACCCGACGAACTCTACCGGCAAGCTCAACTAGAAGCACAAGACAATTACGTCAACAACATGACTGATCCAAACGTCACAACTCCCTCTACCCTACCATCCCCCATTCCCCTTTCCCCTTCCCTATCCCCTCGGTTTGATATCCCACCTCTTACATCTGACAACATCACCCAATGGTGCAACACCATCGAATGCCATGCTACCCTTTACGATCTAACGGATTATCTCAACGATCCACCACCAACTACCCCGTCAACCCTACTGCATACAAGATCCACCAACAGAAAACTGCTCTTGCACGCCTCCTCATTATTCCAAACATATCACCGGAAATACTGCGTGGAGTCAGCCCTTCCATCATAACAAGTCCAACACCGGTAATATATCAGCACCTGAAGAACAAGCTATCCGCAATACACCCGAAAAACTCCAGCGCCAACCTCCGAAGACGTGCAAATCAAATAACTTACGTTTCTGGCACCCCCATCGAAACGTACATCCAAAGACATACAGATCTTAGGGAACTCATGATACAATCCGAGTACCCACATATTGACGACGACAGCACCACAGTGGAATTCATACTGAACGGTCTCTACGACACCCCAGAGTACGCTTCCCTCCTCAGGGATCTAGCGAATTACCACAATTTCCATGACGGTCGTCGCCCAACACTCGAACTAGTGACGACCATGCTCATCGAACATGAGCAGGCTACCTCCGCATGCCACCAACACCCAATACCATCACCACCCCAGCCATTTACTTACCCGACAAGGACATCCACCCTACTACATCAACACAACCCACCAATTATCACCACACCTCCCCCATCTCCGTATTCTTACATTCCACAGATGCGACTCGCTTCACCCCCCTCCCCCAACAAACCCCGACATCACAAGCGATTTGCGCTACACAAAGTCAGGCATCCGCCACCAGGCCATCAAGGTCTATGGTGCACTTTCCATGGCAGCAGTACTCACAACACAAACCAGTGTTTCACCCGACAAAGGTCTCTAAACCAACAGCAGCGAGGATCAACTCCTTCACCCTCACAATCTAATCATGCTGCATCAAATTCACCACCCCTTCCTTACACTTCTCTTCATCCACCCCCCATTCATCCTCAGATTCATCCACCAAATGTTCACTCTCCCCTTCTCCTTCCACCCCATCCCACTCACCAACCCTCCACACATTCCCCACCCATGCCACAAACTCCCCTCTCTCCTCCATCGCACTCTCCATATGGCGAAGTGCACTCCCCCTCACATGACAACGACCGTATGACGTACCACACAGATATCATGTCCCCCCATGAAATAAACCACACTTCTGATTTGTATCTCCTGGACTCGGGCGCGTCACCCACACACACCCGACACCCATACCCATCCATGGTCGCACATCCATCATCCACCATCACCGCATCAGGACAACAGGCACCGTTGACCCACCACGGTCCCCTCTCCCTTCAAATATCCCCACACCACACCGTACATATCCCGCACGCTGTGTCCATGCCTAGTGCCAAACATAACCTCCTATCTGTAGGACAACTGGCAAAACAAAATGACGTCATCTTCAAAAAAGATGCAGCATACATAACAACGCCACACCCTCTCCCTGACAATATACAGGTAATCGCCAAGGCACCCTGCCACAATAACCTCTATTACCTGCCCACCTCCCCTATAACAAGTCCTGTACAAGATAAGCACACACAGTGCCATGGTGCCCGTGCCCAACCCACTTCCAAGAACATCAACATACCGAAATCACACAACACTAGACGGCAACCAAATCACCCTACAGCCCCACCCCGAGCATTCAATCCCAAGACTACAACTCCCCGCCCTTTCCGCCTTTCCGGCACACGCACCGCTAAACCGAGTATCCCTCAACAAATTAAACAAAATGGCAAAAAGGTCACCTTTGCCACGCCCCTTGTTCAGCCAGAACCACACCAAATCCGCCTCCCGTCACCACAACACCGGAGCACAGCTGTGAAAGACAATACACCATCGACACAACAACCGAAGCCTCCCATACAACAACAAGTATACCCTCCTCATGCCTCTCCGCACAATCGTACAACAAACAAGATCATCCCACCCACCCACAACCCAACGGCACCACTCATTCAATCAAACAATATCCCTTCTTCCGCGACGAAAAGTATCACCCTCACGCCGCCAATTCGACCAAAGGCCACCAAAACCCTCACCTCAACTGACCAAGACTACCACGAATGGCACCTGAGGCTTGGTCATTTACACCCCAAACGTATACACCACCTCGCGGTACATGGTCGAGTAACAGGACTCCCAGACACACTTAAACATAGTCCCCCTCCAGATCTAACTTGCACGGGATGTGCAATAGGGAAACAAACGTCGGCTCCGTTCCGACCAAGACCACGCACAGCACAACTCTGCGCACACATCCATACAGACGTATGTGGCCCCTTCAACCCACCGTCGCTGCACAACAATAGATACTTTGCGACTTTCCTGGATGAGCATAGCAGATTCCTTCATGTCCACGTATCACCCCGCAAAAACCAGGCTGCCAGCCACATACAACAACACATCTCTACGATCCACGCTAACACCCCATTCCGAGTCACAGACATAACTATGGACAACGCAAAGGAATATTTTTCCAACTCCCTTAAGCAGTTCTACGACTCCGAACACATCACGACACACCCGACAATACCTCACAGCCCTCAGGAAAATGCCTTAGCCGAACGCGTAAACCGCACGCTAATGGAAACCACTCGCTCACTTCTCCTGACGTCCGGCCTACCAACCAAGCTGTGGGACTATGCGCTGCATGCCTCGGTTGACTACCACAACCACTCACCACACAAGACACATGGACAGACCCCAATGGCTGTATGGACAGGCAAAACACCTGACATCACCACCTTCCTCACCTTCGGACAGCTCGGACATGTCCATGACCGCAAACCAAAATCCAAACTACAGCCCCGAGCCCAAATGTATCACTACATTGGGCGTCTGGATGCAAATCACTACCACATCTATAATGCAAGCGAAGATAAAATCAGCCGCTGCCGCATTCATGATTTCAAGCCATACAACTCCAACACAGACCCTGTAGCGACCAGTATGGCCGCGCACACTCGATCTGCAACAACTGTCAACTCACCCCAAATAGAACAAAGTTTCAGCCACCCCACAACATTACAGCAAGCGCGTCAAGCACACGATGCCCAGGAATGGTCTCTCTCCTGGAACAAAGAACTAGACTCACTAGAGCAGAGAGGTACCATAACATACATCCCCAAGAGTCAACTTCCCCCTAGCACAAAACTCCTCCCCGTCAAGATGGTTCTTAAAACAAAGACCGACGCCAATGGCAATCCAATGACACGGAAAACCAGATGTAATCTTCGCGGCGACATGCAAAAACCAAACGTACACTACGACCCTGATAACATCACGTCACCCGTGGCCGATCGCGACGCAGTACGCACGGCACTGGCTATTGCAGCGGCACATGGATACGACGTGCATCACTGGGATATAGAGTCGGCGTTCCTCCACGAAACGTTTGGAGATGACAAACCCCTGTATATCCATCAACCCCCGCGATTCGACGGTTCTTTTAAGTATCCTGGATATGTGGGCAAAGTCACTGGCAACATTTATGGCGCCAAACAAGCCTGCAGTACCTTCACCAGAGGTTTATCCAAACACCTTGAGCTGCACAACTTCACACGTCTCACAAGTGAAAGCTGCACATTTCTCCTTCGCTCCAAACAGGACAACACCAAATTTGTCTTCTTTGTGATCACCATAGACGACTTCCTTGTGGTCTCCAATTGCCAACAACTCCGCGAAACGGCAAAGCAACATCTGCAATCTAAATATGTCCTCAAAGATCTAGGCCCCGTGGAACACATCCTGGGATGGAAGGTTACCCGCAACTCAGACTCCATCACTATCACACAACCAGCGTACATCGACAAGCTTCTCCACCAATTTGGGCTAACTAGTGCCAAGTCTGCCAATTCACCAATAGCGACAGACATAATTAACACCACAAAACACCTCGACACACCACTCGACATCAAAGCCTACAACTACAATTCATTAGTTGGAAGCCTACGATACCTGGCTGATTCCACACGCCCAGATATAGCGTACATCACGGGCTACCTGGGAAGATATTCACATCAACCCACAAAACAGCAATGGCATGCAGGCCTCCGTGTCTTAAGATACCTCAAGGACACCAAAACAAGAGGTCTGACATACTCCACAAAACTAACGAGCACATTAACTGCTTATTCAGATAGCGATTTCGCAGCTTGTACGAATACTCGGCGCTCCACCACGGGAACAGTGATAATGTATAATGGATCCCCCGTGGCTTGGCAATCTAAGAGACAACGATTTGTTGCACCAAGTACGTGGGCCGCCGAATACGTTGCTGGGTATCACACAGCTCAACACGTCAACTGCATTCGACATCTCCTCTCTGACCTCAATCACGCAGAAAAACATCCGACAACAATTAACATGGACAACGCCGGTGCAGTAACCACAGCCAACACATCGCACCCCACGCCAAAATCTAAACACTTGGATGTCAAGTATCATTATCTCAAGGAACAAATTACACGCAACAGGATCACAGTGCAACACATCCCATCGGAACAAAATGCAGCGGATGTCCTAACTAAAGCACTAAAACCAGCTCAGTTCCGCCAACAAGTTAAACTCCTCCGGCTTTCTTAGACACGCCACGCGGCGACTGTCGGAAGATCAATCCGTACAACGTGTCGTATCTCCAAAAGCCTCCGCATCTTGTCGGAAGATCATACCAGTACAATAATGCATTACAGTAGACTCAGTATTTAAGGTAGCGTCAAGCGATCTCGCCGACGATGAAGTAAATGGTATCCGATTACGAGACTACCTCAAGATCGTCAATAATATGTTCATTTCAAAAAATCCTAGAAAATTGATCTAAAACATAACACTTGAATAATTGCAGATTGAATCATCACAGATCGACTATTTGATCAAAGATCGATATATTTCCTAATTGCCAAGAGTGCAACTAGATGACCACGACTATTCCAAGCTCAGGCTTTCTTCATAGTAGTTGCAATCCAATAGAGTATAAAAGTAGCCACTTACCCCAGTCCAGACCAGCTCTCACCATCCACATACCTCTACAGGCCACTCATCCACTCACAGCTCAACAACATGTCTACCAACCCTACCCCCAACGTCAATAGGGCCCTTATCATGCTCAGTGAGGCCGCTGAGACCCACCGTAACCGCATTCAGTCAAGTGTTCCCCGTGATGACTCGTCCGATGATGAAGAGTCAGCATGCCCGCTTCTGTACTGCTACGTGTCAAAGGGAGGGCCCGATATCCTCAAAACGATGACAAATTTCACGGAGTCTGAATTTGACTATATTTGGACACGAATGAACACCCATGTTCAGTTCACGTGGAACGTCAGGAGGGTCGTAAGTCAAAGCATCAGCCCAAGGATGTTCTTTTCATGACACTCACTGTGCTCAAGCATCCTTCGACGTGGCAGATGTCTGGTTTGATGTTTGATATGAAAGGGCCAACCTTCCAGAAGCTGATCATGGGATACCTGGAAATAATTGGGCCGGAGCTGTACAAATTCGCAGTGACAAGAATGAACTCCAAGTACACTATGAAGAAGGAGATGTTGGAAGGCCAGGTTTTCTCGACATTCGATTTTTGTCGATATGCGACAGATGTCACTTTTCAGCAGACTAATCGTCCATCTGGGAATATGCGTGAGGGCAAGTTATATTTCAGTGGTAAGCACAAGCTGCACGGATACAAAACCGGGGTGTCTGTCATTCCAAGTGGATACGCTATTGGCTGCAGCAAGCATCGCCCTGGATCTATTTTGGATATTGACATCTTCTATGATAACCTGGATTTTCACGAGAGTTCCGTGGCCAAAGGCAGTGGCATGGCTGAAATTGATGATGATGGATAATTGAATGACACCTACTCTAATAAATGGGGCATACTCGGTGACAAGGGATATCAGGGTGGAACAAGACACATCAGGATGATTCATCCAGCTAAGAAGCCAATTAATGGGACTCTGACTGCTGACGAGAAGGTGTTCAATGAGGAGCTGTCAAGTGACAGAATTATTGTGGAGATCTATTTTGGTCGCCTTTCAAGCTTATGGACTGTCATGTCCAACAAGTACAAGTGGAGCGAAGACACGTACGATCTGGTTTTCCGTACTTGTGTGGCACTGAAAAACATCCACGTCAAGTTCAATCCGCTTCGTGACAGTGACCAGTCATTCTATAAGTCGCTACAGAACTATCTTGTCAATACTGGAGGCAACATCTCTCGTAGGAGTGTTCGCTCCCAGGAGCTCTATAGGGACAGGGTAAGGAGGAGGCTGGAGACTGAGTTTGATGACTTGCCTGGAGATGATAGCATGTAGGGTTAACCATGCTACAGACTTGATTCACCAGTAAAAATTCGATGTTCGAACCCTTTCACGTAGGGGCAGGCTCTGAAAAAAACTTGATTGTTGATTACATCCATAGTGGAAGCTGCATTCAGGAAATGACATTTAATCGTTCATTTTACTGTTCGAAGGCTAGTAGTGTGCTGAGTAGCTTGATTGGACAAGCTTCCAGCGTGGCATTGGAGCGAACTTTGTCCCGCACACACTTTTCACCTTCCAGTACAAATCATCCTCATTACAGCAATTACCCAAGAGCAATCAACGTGGCAGGATTCGAACTGAGAAACTCAGTCATTGCACTGTCTGATTTCAGGATGGACTTACAGTGTAATATGTAGCTGAGTATGCCAGAAGCCTCGACCAAGGGCGGGGGGGGGGGTATTGGCAAACACCCTGTATTTTGTTAAAGAAAAGGGAATAATTTTTGTACTGAGTAGTTTTGAAATGTTTGCGTATTTTCCTACTTGACGGACTTTTGATTAAATTATACAATTTTTTACTTTAGTTTGTAATCTAGGAAATGATGAAGCAATTAGGAAATGACTCGATCTTTAAGGAAATACCTCGTATTTGAAGACGAGGTCTATTAGGAGGTTGGACCAAGAATAATGTTGGCACCGCGCAGATACACAGGTTGGGATCAGAATTTAATTTAAAATGGATATCTCGGACGAATGACTTACAGTATTAGAGGTTTTGGGCAACTCACGTGTGGGAAGTTTGTGTGAAATTCGGGGGGCGCAATGCCAGAATTAGTGTCAGGACGCTAACTTAATAATCACAGTAAGAACGGCCAAATACACTGATAGACACTACACTGACAACAAGACATACGAAAAGAATGATACTTAAGGCCAGTTACAATATGATCATTAACCGGATGACGGTCAATAGAATCATCCTTCTAACAGGTTATCGGCCCTCATCGCTATCACTGCGTCACTCCAGAAAATGACAACCCAACAATCCTGCCCTTGAAATTCGACAATGCTAAATTCTGGTACCGCATGGTCCAAGCCGTCGCACACGACATTCATCTGGATCAGTTTCGCGAGGCATCTCACTCAGCACCACTAGACCAAGACCAGCTGGCAACATACAAGCGCAACCAAGAACGACTTACAATGATCATATTGGCCAGCTTACAAGATGAAATCACGTCGGCACTTACGGAGGAACAACTCAAACTGCCTCCATACCTCCTTACACAACATGTACTTAACACGGTCAACAAATACACTGCCGTGGATCACAACTGTAGTGCAATGCCACTTGGCGAAGCGCTTACAGCTAGGTGTTTCACCTCCAGTTTTGGGCACTTTACTCAATTCCTTTATTTCCAAACTATTTTGGACTATTTATTCTACCAGAAGTGCAATCACTGAACACGTGGCACATGACACCAGTGATACACTGAATTGTACACTACAGCTAACAGTTTACACTGTATTTACAGTGTGCCAGCGCCGCCGGCGCACCCGTCACTTAGGGTTTTTCGACCACTCTACTGTATCAGTATTTAGCCTACCCATTGGGCACCAACCACAAGGACATTTAGGGCTACAAGCCACATGTAATATATTATTTAACTACAGGCGAACCGCCATGTCCTTTGATTGTAAAAGCCAGCCGGAAGCTCGGTGTCCAATCTACCCCCAGGGTGCGTTTTGCCTACTGATTCAGTGTGCTTCTCTCTTGGCAATAGTGCTTGGCACTCTTCCGGTGTCCCTTTTTGCTGATTCAGCTTCTCAATGTCGGGGCGCTGTATCAGCATTGCCCCTACCACGCGTCACCGGTGGTGCGCGTGCCACTTAATCAGGTGTCTTCGGCCGCCTGGTGCCCATCCGGAGGTATGGTTGCGAGCCACTCCCAACTTGCGTTTCGCAGTCTCATTGCAGCCTGCTTCGACTTTGGCTATAGTGTGTGGTCTGCTTCTAGAACCCATTCCCCGCTGTATCAGCTTTTTTTCCTGGCCACCGTGCTGGTTCAGCAAACTCCCTCGCAGACTAATCGGATTTAGTTATTGATGTGCTCCCAAATATCGTTTTGCAGTCTCATGGAAGCCTGCTTCGTTTTTGGCTATAGCGCGGACCGCGCCGACCCTGGCCACTCTCTGATTCTTTCTTTGACTGGTTATTCTGCTGGATCAGCTTCCCTTTCCCCGATACTACGCGTCACTGGTGGTGCGCGTGCCCTTCGATCAGGTATCTTCGGGTGCCTGGTGCTCGGCTCTCGAGCCACTGCCCCTCCTCCACGGTGCCAGCGTATCGCTGTATGCATCGCTGTACCAGCGGCCGCTCTTCTCTTCAGGGCTCCCCTTTCTTTTTCCATTTTCCCTACACGCGGCCATCTACCCGTGTGTTCTTACTCAAGGCACTCATCCCTGTTGTGCCTGGTGCCCTCCCTTCTTCCCTATTAGGGTTGTTGAACGACCATCCTTTCGGTGCACCACCATGACTCACCATGTGACCACAGGATTCTAGACGGATCGTCTGTGTGGCCTTACAACCCACACTAAGGCAGGCGATTCGCCCCCAGTAAGACTTGAAGATGTACCAATGATGGCCGTATGATGAACATATGACATACATGGTGTTCCTCTGATGTACCGATAAGGAACACTCGCTCTTCAGCTGATGGCCGCATAGCGATATACCAAAGATGGACCTGAGATGTCTTTACGCTCATCTTTGGGACATCAGATAAATATCTCTTGCACACAGTACAGATATCACGTACATCATAGGTTCATCTGAGGCATATCACGGGTACATATTCATTTTCTTATAGGGGCCTTTGCACTAGCACACTCGACTCCAGCCTGACTACCGGGACAGGAGGTCTCGAACACCTCGCGGTGGCTCGCCGATTCGGCTTACAGCCAAGGCTGCCCGTTGTCAAATCGACCAAGCCATTGCACAACAACAACCTACTTGAGTGTAACGCGCGTAACATCCGCCTGTCGTCACTGCATAATGTGGAAGAATACATACTGAAACAAAAGGAACTCTGCATGTCAATGCGCAACGCGAACTACCCCAACATAAGCGACGAACTTACAACCGTCAACTTCATGATACATGGAATACAGGACATAGAATAACTCTTCCCTACCCACGACATGATAATCCAAAGCCCCCCTCTATCCATCTCTGAATTCTCCACTCGCTTCCACAGAGTCATCAACAGCATCCAGGAACGGAAACAACGCGCCACAAATTCTGCTCCTCACCATCCAGACAGTCACACATCACACCGTCACCGCTTCCAGGGATCAAAAAACTTTAATCAAACTCCACAACACTGGCGCCGCAACCGAGACCCCAAGACTGAGTCTGCCCGCCCATGGTGAAAGTAACACAATTCAGCATCTCAAAGTAACAGCGAATGTCGGGCGCAAAAAGAAATCCGCACACCCACCTACAACGCCCAAATGCTGTTAGAATCCCCAACCCGAGAACATCAACATAAACTTCCACCAAACTACAACACCAAATGCAGCCCCACAACAAATGAACTATGGTATCAATGGCCCTGAGTCCGAGCGTAAGTTTTTCATGTTGGATTCAGGAGCACCCCCAACCAACCTCATAAACCCCCACCCGCACACCAGACCACTGACCTACATTCGCTACACACGGACTGCTGCCGACCGCCTACATCCGGTCACACACTCCGGACCTATACAGATACACACCCCGAGGATGAACCTGAGTATTAATGACACTATCGTCACGCCGTACCTTCGACATAACCTGTTTTCAGTCCAATCCCCAGCCCGCAACCATGGACCGGTCACTTTCACCCCATCCACGGCCTACATCAGCACAACGAGCGACACAGCACTCGCAAAATAGCCTCATTCAACAATGGCCTCTACATCATCGACAATAAAACAATGGGTCCTCCTTCATGCCACCACGTTTGCAACAACACCAAGTCCGAGTCATCACAGCCATCCCGGGCACGCCCCAAAACCACACTAACGACATCAATCCAAACTCGATCACGTACCAACAAGCATGCCCGCACCAGTAGCCATTCCCAATCCACTCTACCACCACTACCCGATACACCATCCCAAGATACGAGATCAAAAACGAAACCTTGAGATTGAGACAGGCCGTTATCGGCTCTCAGGAAATCATAACACTTGCTTGAAGAAAAAATTATCACAACGGATATCTACAAGCTATGTAATAATTAGAGACATCCTCGGTCGATACCGATCATGACAGTATTTATATCGTAGAATAGAATAGACAACTAGAGAGACATCGAAAAAATCACAAGAAGAACAACAACCCGACTATCCGTCAAACAACCGCAACCCCGTTGCAGCCGCACGATTGTCAATAGCCCAGGGTACCGTAACTCCGGCTATTGATTTGAACCGCGTTGGGCTATTTCACTGATTACTCCGGGAAGACAGAATCCCTGAAATAACTGGATCTAGTATCGCCGAGACTTGTCGATTACCCCGAGTGCTCATACTCTGAAATAACGAAAGCCACGGAACAGAGCAAGGTGGTGAATACTCCGGGTGCCCGTACCCTGAATTAACACGCTCTGCTTTAATTGTCTCAACTGTCTACTAACACGCTGTCTACCAGGCCAACGACAGCCGTGGCGCACGGGCCTAACCTCCAAAACAACGACACCGCACCGCAAAACCATCACTCCTACCCCAAACCCACAGCCGTAAACACGAACTCACCACCACGAAAAAAGCAAACAGCAAACCTGCGGTTCACAGGCCAACTCTCCCACAACAACATCTCTTAACAGCAGCCACACGAACGCCCAAACCAGACAACAACAGCAAAAAAACTTCCTCCATCACGAGTGCCAAACACGACACACATACACAAACAAGGCACATTCATCCCCAGGCCCCACAAGAGCCTCAGCCACCCCTGATCATACGATTCAACCACCTGAAAACCCGCCTCGGGTGAAAAGCATCGCACGACCCGAGATAGCGAAAACCAGGACTCGCAACCCATTCTACGCACCTCAACCGGACGATCATACACACCCCGCCCATGAACTACAACTCCGGTCGGGTCACCCTAACCCACAAACAATGCGCCGTATATGTCGCCACAAATCCATACCAGCACCGGCACCATACGAAGACCTAGTCATTCCCGACATGACCTGCGGCGCCTGTGCTATCGCCAAGATCAAAGCCTCCCCCATAAACCATCCACACATGACCACCAAATCGGCGAACAAATCTCATCAGATGTCTGCGGGCCACTACCAACCACATCGACGCAGGGTAATCGATATTTTGTCTCCTTCATTGATACGAAGAAGCGATACAGTAAAGTATACTATATCCAAAACCGCACTTCCATCCTACACATAACCATGAAGCACATGGAGTAAATACACACTATGCTCGGAAAATACCCACGCTTCTTTCGCTCGGATAATGTCCGTGAATACACAGCATCTGTGCTCCAACAACAAATTTCCCTTCGCGGCATAACTCACATAACCACAGCCCCTTATAAACCGCAACAGAATAGTATTGCGGAAAGCATCAACCACACATTAACTGATACCGTCCGCGCCACCCTCACCCACAGCAACTCGGATGACTCTAACTGGCAATACGCCATGATGGATTCCGTATTCAAACGCAACCTGACTTTAAACACAAACACCCAGAAAATACCATACACCGAATGGCACCAAACGACCCCACACATTCAACCCCTTTTCGCATTCGGTCAGATCGGCCATATACGCATACAACAACCCAAAAAAAGAACGATCGTGGCACTCTTGTACGCTACCTTTCAGCATCCGACCAAGATAACATACTGGTCGAGAACACTATTGTGTTTGTGGTATACCACACGCCAACCCATCAAGATCCCAGTACTTGACTTCCACCCTTACATCACCGCAACTGACCCAACCGCCATCACCACAATGGAATTTCAGGCTAGTGCCAACACACCTGCACAAGCTTACATACCGCAGCAAATCACAGCACAAACTCCCGCTCCACTCAATCACGGCATGACACGCAAATACCCAGACTCCCCACTCTGGGCTGTCGCGCATAACGACGAACTCACTAAGATCGACCAAATACACGCTATCCAATGGATCCCTCGGAACAACACCCCCCAAAATACGCCCAATACCCCTCCTCATGACCTAGAAATGCCGAAGAGACGCCAATGGCCATATCGAAGAGCGTAAAGCTCGATGCGCTGTACGCGGAGACCTTATGAAACCACACACCCATTATGACCCAGACAACACTGCGAAATTCGCAGCCGACAAAACCACAATACGCCTACTCCTAGCTCACGCCGCCGCACACCACTTACACACAGAACACCTAGACATATCTTCGGCATTCCTCCATGAAAACTTCAAACACACCAAACTGGTCTTCGTACGACAACACCCCTTATTTGATGGCACCTTTCGTCATGACTCACATGTCGGACAACTCTGCCTGAACCTTTATAAAACCCGTTAGGCAGGCCGAATATTCTCTGACGGCACACGTAAATTCCTGCATGACTTAGGATACAAACAGCTCAAATCTGACCAATTTGTATTCACCAAATTTACACCCGACAACCAGGTCATCGTCTCCTCGACAATCGACGACTTCCTAATATGCGCCACCAACCCACATCTCATTACAGACCTTTACAACACACTGAAAGCCAAATACAAAGTCAAATGGCTCGGTGCCCCCACAAAATACCTGAATTGGAAGATTGCACACAATTCCAACGGTATCCACATATCCCAACCACATGTAATTGAATCAATCATCGCAAAAACGAATATGTAAGACGCGAAACCGATCGTCTGTCTGTACTCCGACGGCATTGACCTCTCTCCGCCAAAAGAAGATGACGAAATCGACCTCACTACGGCGACCACGTACCGCGAAACTCTAGGCGATCTGCGCTACTTGAAGGACTCTACACGTCCCGAAATCCATTTCTTCTCAAACTCACTGGCCCGCGCGAACCACAAACCCACCACCAGAAACTGGAAACTGCTCAAAAGACTGGTGCGCTTCCTGAAAAACACGAAACATACAGGCGTCATGCCTGGATGATCCAGATGCACAGCAAGCCCACATGTGGGGGTTAAGGCACAACTTGGGAGAAGGTGTTCCGGTCGAAGGTGCCTCCGAATCCCTGAGATGGGGAGCGGAGGGTAGTTTATATAGACTAGGAGGTAGCTCTAGGAGGGGTAAAATGAAGGGTAACTACGAGGAGCTACGAGGAGTAGGCATCGGGAGATCAACCAATAGGAGAGGAGAATGGGAGATATTGTTGGTGGTGGCGGATCTGGAAACGGTCATAAGGAGAGTGTGACACGGAGGGCCACGTGTAAGAGTCCAGCAATGTCACACGTGTAATAGGCCGGCAGGAACCCCTGACACGTGGAAACCTGGAGCCGGGCGCGACCGGGCCCCGCAGGGCGGCTTACAGTGTAAACTTACATTTCTTACATGTAAGCTTACAGTTGAAATTTCATTGAAAAACGAGGTTTCCGTCAGTTACAGTTGTAAGTTACCTGTCACACGGGCGTATGTGTGTAAGTAACCCTGTAAGTGGGGCGAAAGTGGCTGAAAAAGCCATGTAATCTTGTAAGTAACCATGTCAGTCACATGACAGGTGTTGTAAGTGTATCATAACATGTAAGTAGCCTGCTCAAGTGTCTCCTAGGTGGTGTAAGGTATGTGGAAAGCTGTAAGTAGCCTCGTAGGAGTGGTTACTGTAAGCTTCCCTTGTAGTTGGGAGCTTTGGTCTCTGGGGAATGTTACTATCTTATTGGTTGGTCGGGGTATGGTGTTATAAGAACAGGAATCTAGTGTTTACCATGAGGTCTAGAGGACTGATCCCTGACACCACAGAAGAAGAATTAATCTCATATTCAGACTCCGACCTCGCGAATGAAACATCCACCAGAAAGTCCATCTCTGGCTCAGTTAACACATTACACGGTGCACCAATACACTGGACGTCAAAACAACAGTCTCTAGTAGGGACTGGTACATGCGAGGCTGAAACTATTGCCGCTTCAGAAGCCGTCCGCCAAACTAACTGGCTCGGCGATCTACTCAAGGAACTAAGACTCATACATCCTTCCAAGCCCATTCTCACATATATCGACTCACAATCCGCACTAACCATCGCAAGAAACACCGCGCCAACAGAAAGTCACAAGTTTATTGACATTCGTCACCACCACCTAATGGACAATGTACAATCCCTATAAGAAAATGAATATGTACCCGTGATATGCCTCAGATGAACCTATGATGTACGTGATATCTGTACTGTGTGCAAGAGATATTTATCTGATGTCCCAAAGATGAGCGTAAAGACATCTCAGGTCCATCTTTGGTATATCGCTATGCGGCCATCAGCTGAAGAGCGAGTGTTCCTTATCGGTACATCAGAGGAACACCATGTATGTCATATGTTCATCATACGGCCATCATTGGTACATCTTCAAGTCTTACTGGGAATCTGGCCGGATCAATCTACAATACTTACCTTACCAGAAGATACTGGCAGATATATTCACGAAACCCCATACAAAGCAACAATTCCAACTACTCACAACGTCTCTACAAATACAGGCAGGAACTAACCAGCTTACACCATTTCCGCTCCCTGCCCCTGGGCTACAGGGGGAGTGTCAGGACGCTAACTCAATAACCACTGTGGTTATTGAGTTAGCGTCCTGTGACAGTAAGAATGGCCAAATACACTGATAGACACTACACTGACAACAGGATATACGAAAAGAATGATACTGAAGGCCAGTTACAATAGGATCAGTAAACGGACGACGGTCAAGGGAATCATCCTTCTAGCAATTTGAATCGCTGAACCGTCCTGTATTTTTGGGGAACAAGTATACTTGTTAACGTTAAAACGATATGTAAGGAAATATTGGAAAAGTCCACTTTTTCTTACTGAGTTAGAAAGTAAACTCAACTTGAGCGAAAATCTAAACTTGAAAATTCCAGGAGGCTCTGTAGTCAAAGAACAATAGTGTTGTAAAAGTAGCAAAAATTATTGTCAGAAGTAGACCTAGATCGGCTGGGGCGTGCGGCAACACTCCTGAGGTTCGCAGCAGTACAGACACGTGTAGGTTAGCTGACAGTAGAATTACTGTAGAAGGTTGAGTAGTTGAGGTGAAGATGAAGAGTTTAATGTTGATAGTGGTGGTTGATCCTACGAACTGATGGTATCTACCAGTTTAAATCTACTTTGTGACGAGGGAAAAATTCGTCTAGCCTCAGCCATAAATCCCGCTAGATATAGCTAGAAAAGAGGCAGACAGTGTAATGTTAGAATTTGGTACCGTAGAGCTAGCATATGGTCCTAATTTCTACTAGTTTCTACCTGTCAACAGCTACTATTAGCCCGCATAAAAACAAATTCTTCTCTAGAAGATGGGTCTATGAAGTAAAGCTACAATTGCAATAGAAGTGCAACTAACTGTAGTACATTCTACAACCGCACACTTTTTAGAGGACCATAGTGTAGGACTTGGGTTGATTGCGCACCTCCTGAACTAGTCTCTATGTACGGAATGCAGTGTAGTATTGTAAACTAGTTTTTATTTAATGTAAGAGTATACAGATTATTCTGAACAAATAGAGAGTTTCGTCAAATTCCCTGGTGGGAGCTATGGTGGGTTACGGAGGGATAGAGACTTATCTTAAGTATCACTGTGCATCCAACGTTCCTTAGGGTTGACATGTTTTCATCTTCCTAATGACCAGCCCCAGCACATGAACTGTAATGAAAGAAGGTCAGATCGAAGTATTTCCTTTCTTTTTCGCTGGAATTTCCAGAAGCTTGGGCCAGATTTCATTTTGTCACTTAGAGAACGGACGCTTTGACCTTCCCAGTTGCGGACAGTTGTCGTGCAGTGTGGTACGCGGTCGGTGGGACAAGTAACTCCAAATTGAACAAAGTAGCTTCGATAAGTAGCAGGTCGGAGTCCTCGCCACAGGTTTAAAAGGCCCATCACGAGACGGCTTCAATTGGAGGAGCAATCCAGATCACAGAATTGCTGCTCTATCTTCAATGTCTGCCGCCAAAACATAACGCGATATGGATGGAAAAATGTGATCTGGTCTTTCAAAGAGATAAAAACTGTTGTTTCATCGAAAACTCTAGAATATGAGAATCCCTGCTCGCTGTGATGGCCCACATGTAGACTGCTAAGTATGTGAACGACTAAAATCTATGTTAAGCGTTATTTATTTCCTCTTGAAGGATTATTGCGCAAATGTACTTCTTCGTCGTTTGGTTCTTCTCCTCACTGCACTGAGACGCGTTTTCACGAATAGAAACATCGCAGAACATATCTTCCTCACTCATTGGGTCGAATAATAATACTGCAATGCAGATCTCATCTCTTCTCGATGATGAACATGAGAAAGAATCGGAGAATTATGGAATGGATCAATCTAATGGAAAGGTCAATATTTCTAGCTCCTAATCCTTAAGAAGACAGAAACATAGAGCGAGGAATTTCGGAGAGTGCACATGACTCGAGTGATGATCGCAATCCAGCACAGCTTTCACCGTATCTTACATACGATCCCCAGAACAGGATTGGACCAAGTAACATTTATGAGCAAGGTATGGAGAGCGCCTCAAGTGATGCCAGAACGAAACGGGCCCGTTTCGTTCTGGTTCTCGGCATATTTCTGGAAATAAAAATTCTACAAAAAGGAAATTCACGAAGTGGTTGGATACAATTCTACTCAATAAAGTTTCAAAGCGTAGATCACATGTCTCCCGTCGCAGGTCTAGGACGGAAACGTTCAAAACAGTAGCGGAAAATTTGAACGAAGCAGGAATGCTTCCATGGATTACCGATAGCAAGCATTGTGCTGATTGTAGGGCGATATCAGAGATGTCGACGATTTGTGCGCAGCTGGTGAAGGAAACCCGTGAGGATATTGAAAAGTTTATTGACGCTAGAGGTGAAGAAGCTGCTAAGATTCATGAACTATAAAAAGAGGGAGAAATGATTCGGAAAAATGCAATGAATCAGAGAAGAGAAAGTGCAGTTATTTATTTAGTGTCTCCCGATACCTCACAGAGGACGAAAATGTCGCGACAACCGGTTCATATGCTCGAAAGAAAACTAGGAAGAGAGATATGGACGAAATAGGTGAGGTTTACACTATTCTCCGTGAAACCGAAGAATTCTGTGTTCAGCCAGCCTAGTCCTGAGGAGTGATAAACGAGACATAGCACGACTTCAAATGGAGGAGAGATACGTATCTCTCCTCCATTTGAAGTCGTGCTATGTCTCGTTTATCACTCCCGGTACCGGGAAGAACAGGCTTCAGCTGTTAAGAAAAGACTTATGCTTGAAGAGGAGAGATTTTGAATGGAGAAGAAGAAGCTGACGGAGGCCAAAATACAGGCGCCTAGAGACAGATCCGCCCATGTTGAAGTGTGAGTTATAGTGTTCTCCTAGGGTTGAATTTTCGGACAATTTCTGAGATGTTCACAGAATGAATACAAATTCGGCCCGTTAGTAACGGATATATCTACAATAAAACCACACCATCCATACAAAAGCACAAATGAGACGTTTGGCCTATCTCTTTTATGTTCCTGCTTCTTCCTCCACTATATCAGTCTGTGTCCGTATCACTCACCAACTTGACGTATTTTCAAACTTCGGCGGCCGGCAGTCGAAACTTGAGCTGGTCTACGAACCATAGAGAAAAGTTCTGAAATTGGTCAGAATGGTAGCGGAATAGTATCATAAACATACAGGAGATAGCCCAACTCTCATCTTTCTAGCTAGATCTAGATGAGTATAACACTTTTTGACCTCCTTGAATGCCCGCTCAACCGAAACTCTAGCCCTAGACATCGACGTATTAAAATTCTTTTTGTCCTCCGACAGTACTGCACCTCTGAAACTTTCTATCATATGCGGTCTAAGAACGTATGCAGAGTCAGCGTACAAATAAGACTGCCGCTGTCCCACACATAAGTGTTGTTCTAAGTCTGTTGCGATGTTCGAGTCACGAAACAAAATAAGATCATGTCTCCTTCCTTCTATTAGGCCACTGATATGTAGAAAGAGTCCATCTTTTAATGTTATTCATTGAAACTTGATGCAGTTACGCTTCTTATGCCCAATATATGTTTCTCTTTGCATAATACCGCTTGGTCTTGAAATGTAGATATTCCTCGCATCCAGGAAGCCTATAAAACTTTCTAGTGGAGCACCGGCGTCAAAATGTCTCCTGCATATTGTGAAGCTCATTCTTTGACAAACTCTACTTGAAATGTCCAAATCAAAGGGCTAAAGCGTAGATAAAAGCACTCTGAAGCCGAGTAGAACATTTCACATAGACTGGATGATGACCTCCCAAATTCTACCTCTAAATCCCTCTATCTGTATGGGGAGCTCAAGCTGCGAGCAAGGATACAGAAAGCCTCAACAGGATTTGTATGGTGCCGCTTCCGTTCGGTTATGAAGCTCTCACCTTCCCATCCAAGTGCTGATACTACCTTCTTGATATCACATTTGGTGAATTAGAATCTCCTCATTGATTCAAAGTCCTCCAGTTTTTCAAGATCAAAATGAGTAGAGAAGAGGCCGTATCTCCTCTCCAAATTTAGGTACATGTCGCTATATTCTTTGGTGAACTTCCGCAAAAACAATAGACTCATTGCAGTAGACGAACCTGCTGCTCGAGCCGGAGCAAGAAAAAAGATATTGCGAGCATAGTGGGATCGCACTCTCGACGAGGTAGAGTACTCCTGGGTTTGACAAGTACGCATGATTAGGGCTGAATTTCAGGATAGAAAGGCGTAATTCGCAAAAGGAAACGGGAATTTTACGAATTTGATTTGGAACCGGTTTATCTGCAGGTTAAGTCTGACACCACTGAGCTATTTTCACATCTGCTTCAGCTCCGACAGAAGAAATCTGTCCTATGCTGTGGTATGCCAAGAGCAAATATGACCGTGATCGAATTGAAAGTGATTTCCATTCCCGTCAAAAATTGCTAACGCCTCTCTCGTGTGGATGACTGTAATGCTCTTCCCATTTTCTGTTCAAATCGTTCGTGGGTAGATATGAGTTCTATCATTAGAAAAGGTGGAGTTGATTCGCTCGCTGAATCATCGGTTGCAACGAAACTTCCCACGTGAGAATTTGCCAAAACTCTCTAATCAGCGTGAGAAAAGTTCGAGATCCTCCTGGTCCTGGTAGTTGGTAGGGCGTTGAGTCTCCGGTGCTCTAGTCACGGGTTGTAAGCCCAGTAAGACTTAAAAATGCACCAAAGATAGCCGCATGATGAACCTATGACATGAATGGTGTTCCTCTGACGTACGGATAAGGAACATTCGCTCTTCAGCTGATGGCCCATAGCGATACACCAATGGTGGATGTGAGATGTCCATACGCTCATCTCTCGGACATCAGCGAAGTATCTCTTGCGCACAGTACAGATATGACCTACATCATAAGTTCATCTGAAGCATATCAGGGGTACATATTCCCTTTCTTATAGGGAAGTCTGTTCCGGAGATTCTGTTAGAATATTAGGGATAAAGTCACATTTCAAATTCCAGTGTCCGGTCTCGGTTACTGAGGAACTTGAGAGAAAAAAGGGTAGCAACAAGGTCTGGCTTTCGAAATGGTGGCCCACTTGGCAGATGTGAAGCCAGAGGGAAAGGGAAGTGGTTCACTGTGCACAATGTGAACCCAAAAGGGAGAAAAGAGCAAGAAGTCGTCGAGTCAGGTGTCGATGGACGAGAAAAATTGTGCGAGGGTGGAGCCTTGGATGGGTGTAACTTCGGACGGTCACAGACTTGTCTTGGAAAAGAAGGACCTACAGTACCCTGCCAGTCGCCGATCCGGTATTGCGGATCGGGGAGAGCGGCGCTGGGTGTTTAAAATGCCGTAGGCCACGGGGTGTGTTGGAACTACACAGCCGATGAGCAAGTATCGCGACAATTCCACAGGCTTGCGCATAACTGGGCGGTCGTAGGCCGAAGTCCGGTAAGGGTGTGAAAAACGAAACGAAATATCGAAACGAAAGTAACAAACGAAACAACAGAAGAAAGAAACAAATAATAGGAGGGTAGAAAGGGGAATGGGAACTCCTGTGGTCTCCGCACTGATGAACAAATGGTTGTTATCGGGATCCAAAAAAGCACCAAGCATAATGAGCCACTGTCAGAGACGAAGTGCAATCTGCAGGACGTGGTTGAGAGCGAACAACGGACTAGTACACAGTCACGGCATGTGTTTTCAAGCCGCTTTATGACGAGAGAGGCTGTTGAAGTGTGGCAAAGCCGAGAGGGGTCTGAAATTGTTCATATTGTAGATGATGTAAACCGTTGCTCATCACTTATTATAGTGTCGGAAGATTGGATTCAATCAAATATTACGTCAAACCTCGGTGCTGTAATGTATTGTGTGATTGCGCAAGGATTAATTGACGGAGAAATTTTCGTCGTTGACCAATATGCTTGGTACTAACATTCAGGTTTGCGCTCAGGTAGTACCTGAGCGCAAATCTGAATGTCGAAAGCAATGCCACACAGTATGGAGGTATGGAGCGGAGCCATCCAGCAACTGCTGATAACGATTCCGTCGTAATGGAGGATGATTGAAATTGGTGAATTAATTGTCGCGCTGAGTAGGAGGCCTATCATTTAGTAAATTATCAATATAATGCTGCGATTTGGCTTTATCTTCTTCATTATCATCTGTGAACTGGTAATCAGTGTTGGTGTAGAAGCTGTTGAGATAGAAACGGTGGTCCGACCAGTGCATTTGTTTCGTAAATGGCTTGACTGGAAAGTTACTTCGTACGATGTGCACGGTGTCAGATATAGTAGATGCAGGAATGAGGTCAAACCAAGGACCACCTGCACTGTGGGATGCAGTGTCATTACTGTCAACGGATCCGTTGTCCGGGTCCCATGTGGACCACTTTAAACAAATGCACCCAAGTGATTTTTCCACAGCGGTTTTTGGGGCAAAGCAGGTCATATACTGAACGAAAGCGATTTCTACAGGTTGAAACAGGTTTGGAGACTGCAGGCGTACCAATGCCAGGACGCGTCCCACCCCTACGGTTCTGGAGTCATTGGCAGTTCCGGAGATGACGACAAAGGAGTACTGCGATCTCTTTGCGGGACCGAATGATGAGGTTGCAAAGACGAGCTGCTGCATGTGCCTCGACACGTTTGTAGGGCGAAGTATGCCACTGTGCAGGTCAAAGTCATCGGCATCTCGGATGTATCCTCCCATGATGTAGGCGGACTTTACCACAGCGACGGAAATGTCCATGTCAAGTAATGGAGGGCCTTCTGCCATGGCACGCTGTCTGGAGAGGGTGAGGAACACTTGTGCATCTGTGTCACCGAGCTGCTGGAATAGCGTTATGGTGCCCGACGGGAACGAAGAGTTGTGCAGAGGCAAAAGAGTGGCAGGATCGGGCTGTCCGTCGATATCTGCAATGAGGAGGGTTGCATCGGGCAGCAGGGAGGCAAAGTCGTGCAGTGCAACGGTGAATCCGTCGCGAACGAGTACTGCACCATCTGTGGGCGATATCATGCGTGGGTTTCTCAATGTGTTGGATGGGGTGTGACCAGTTGGATTGGCCAGGGAGAATTCCATATGGCGAATAGTCTCTTCCATGACTGTGTAGGGCCTTCGAGAGGTTCTCCTGTAAGATGCAATTGTTCGTAGGGGCCTGCATCAATGAGTTCCAGGGCGCCATATATGTGAAAGTCACCGGGAAGATGGTCAGGAAGATGGAACTTGAAAATTTTCAGACCTGTGGTGTGGAATGGGCCGAGGGTGGAGAGCATTGATTTTTTGAAACAGGAAATGGTGTTCTGGAGGCATTTGAATTCGGCGGCAGTCCAGTGCTTGATACGACCGCGTTTCATGACCCATGGGACGAGGTCAGAGTATTGTGTGCAGATGGAAGTGAAGGGAGCTTTCGCTACTTCGTCACAGCATTTGTCAATGAATGCTGCGATGAAAGGTAACACCATGTCGATATGGTGATAATCTTTGGCTGAGAGCATGCCGCGTATGCCGTCCTCCGTAAAGAGGAAGTTCAAATTTGTGCCCTTCTCTCCCTTGGAGAAGTCGACATGTAGACCGGTGATGTAGTAGTCGCGTTCGATAGTGGACAGAATGCTGTTTGAGCCGACGAGGATGGATTTTTCACCTTCTTGGAGGTGCGAAGTGTCCCGGAATGGGAGGCAGTGGTGGTGGTGAGGTCTGGGGAGCTGAGGCGGTGCACAATGCACTGTTTGATGAGCTTTGAGATGCCGAAGTGGATATTGTGCTGAGGTTCGAAGGAGAATATGCTGTAGGGGTATAGGGGACCGTTGTTGGGTAAAAGAGCGGTCGATTCGAGGAAAGAGCCTTGTTCGAGGATGGAGAGAGCTTCGATCGGAGCAGTTGTATGCTCCTCAGCGCTCTCTTCGCGCGCAGAGCGTGTATCATAGAGGGAGCGGGGCTGGTTTGGTGCGCTGGATTCAAGTTTAGTGGCGGGGATATAGCAGCGATGGCAGGGATGTGTGGTGGTAGTGCTGTTGCGAGTGCATGACAGCTCTTTGGCCTCTGGAAAGTCGCAGCAATAATTGGCTAGGATGGGAAAGCATTGGCGGGCAGTTTCAGTGGAGGCTGTGCAGGGGAACCCGGAAGAGAACGCGGTGGATAGGGACGAAAACACTTTTTCGAGTGCTTTATGAAGAATATCAATTTTGCGAGCGCGACTAGCAGAACTAGAGGTTGTCGGAATTTCATCACCGAACAAGGCGTTGGAAAGAGGGCTAACAATGTACGGAAGGTACCCGACGATGGTGAGGCCGGTATGGATGCAGTGGCGACGGAGGGGGGCGGAGAAGTTGAGCAGTGTGATGTGTATGGAGTAGGCGACGATTGGTGCTGCTCTTGTCGGAGTACACTTGGAGGAGGCCGGAAAAGGAGGAAAGGGGGCATCAGTTTCCTCTGCCCATAAGACCTGTGCATATTCCGGGAGTTGCATGCGCTGTCTAGTTACCTGGTGCAGTGTTTTCGCGAATTCTGTGTGTAGGGGATGAGAAAATATTGCGGTGCCGTCTGGGGAGGTCTGTGGGGGGGTGGAAGAGAGTGTTGTATTCGTTAGCCAGCGCTAACTGCAGAGAATCTCGACTGACAGCAACTCCGTGACACAGTGTGTCACGGAGTTGCAGCTGCGCCGAGTACTTAACAGTTCTGTCAGGAATGATATGGGTATTGTAACCTTCGGTGCGGAAATTTGTTTCAACCATGGAAGCGATATTGTGGCGACATTCTTCTATGGTGCGGACGGTGCTGTTGAGGTTTTCTAGGGAGAATGCGGGGTCTTGTAAGATGCTGATGACTTCACTCACGTGGTCAGCACCGGCCTTGTACTCGAGGGTTGTGAGACTGGCGGCGAGGGATTGCACGAGGAGGTCTGCGCGGGAGGGAGTTGACGTCGGTGGTAGCGGAGCGTCAGAACGGGTGTCGTTGAAGGAAGCGCGACCAGATTATGGTTCCGGGGAGCTGAGCTGCGGGGAATCATGGTCGCGGTCTCGAGCAGGTTGATGGGAGACAGCAGGAAACGAGCGTTGTTGAAATGTTGGGGAGAGGGGTTGAAACGGTAACGATATGTTTGTTCGACAATGCAGCGCGAGCGCATAAGCATCTACACAGTAGTAGAAGCACCCTTCATACTTGCATTCCATGTTGAGTTATGGCGCAGGGAGGAGGATTGCGAGCTGAACAGGGGGGACTATGCCGTCCAAATGCCCACCACCTTTCGTTTTGTGCTCAGTGGTGCGTTCGAGACTTCATATGTAACGTGCTCGTAATTTTATGGGTAATTGTTTTGTGCTCACTCCAGCTTACATCCCAACGGTGGAATGCAACTGAGAGTTCAATCATTTCCAACTGCTACGTCACACTGCGTGCCGGCAACGTGTGCATGGAAGGACGAACGACTGCCGCTGGAGATGAATTTTAATTTAATTCATTCGAAATAATAACCGTTTTTAGTTGCCAACTTCATGGAATCAGTATGTGCTTTACAGAAGATATTCCACGGGTCATGTAAGGAAGCAAAGGATATTCATATATATGATTATATGTTTTCGTTGTTCTCGATCCTGATCTCATCGTTTGGGGGTTTAGGGACTATAGTTTGGGCCATACTCAATCTCACTGCCGGCGATGATATAGAGTATGCACAGCAAGACTGAAGCGGACGTTGGAAGCTGTCCGGTCGACGCCGCAGGTTCCAGTACACCCTCATCGCCGACTGCCATTCTTTGGCCGCTTTCTCTTTGTTTGGTGTAGAGGATGGGACAAAGGTAAGTGCACGAGCTTTGAGGTTATGCAAGGAGGGATGCGTGGATTTTGAGTCCGACTATTGCGGTTGATGTCGATATTTTATAGGTGAAGCAGAAACGGTAGGATACATTCAGCGCCGAGACCGGGTTTGACCGATTGTGGGAAGATGCGGAATGATCACTACATTTTTCCATGCACGATGTGTGCCTTATGGTGTGTATTCTGAGCAGGAAGGAAGGGAGGTAAGTAAGCGAGTTTCTAAGAAATTCGGAAAAGAAAGCATTGGTTTCGAATCTAACTGTTGCCGTTGATGTCGTGTATGTGGTGCAGGAGTGGTGAAGCAGGAAATTTTGGAATCAAGGACCGTGAAGAAGGGATTTGGGAAGATGCGGAATGTAGATGTAAAGTTTCTTTGGTATGTATATATTTGGGGGTACACGATCCAAGCTAGGATGGGTTCTAAATCGTGTACAATTTTGTTGACCATGTTCCTGTTTGATGTATTGATGATTTGATGGGCAGGGGTGGTGTCGAGGAAAGCAGGGATGAGGATGGTATTAAGGAGCAGATTTGTTGTGATCTAGGTGGTGAGAATTGTTGAAGTATGCGTGGAAGTCTGTGCATGGCATTGGGGTGTTAGGGAGAATGCAATAATGAGGGAGATGGGCGATAGACGATGTGCAAACAAATATTTCGCATTCTAGTTAGATACGTATTTCCTATTCTGGAGAGAAACGTATTGTATAGAAGCAGTTTCGTAAATGGCCACATAGAATACGGTCCAATATGGGCCCGGAATTTACCTTGCACTTTAATTTCTCTCCTCCTCGTTTTCGATGATATCTCGTATACCGGATGACGGGTATAGGATTCTGCCAAATGAACTAGAGGAAGTGTACGCCCGAATCCAAATTTTTTATATATTTGGACGCGGACGTTCATTTGTTCTATTAAATATCGGGCCGATTAGGACCCGTACTAGACTGACTGGACGTCCACGCCAATTTCAGAGAAAACAGAAGGGATGGAAAGAGTATGACCTCGGGACTTATGCTATCTTTTTTGCTCCTAATGGACCCTCAAATACTAGTGCGCTCAGTGCACCTGGATTAGTTCATGAATCAAAAGTATTAAAATGGAATAATCTATACTCTAAACTGGATGAGGATTATAATAAGCAGGGAGGAGCCTGCTTAGTTTATTCAGCATTCAGGAAACGAAACTATCCGTGTAGGAAGGATTTATCGCCTGATGAGCTTGGAAAAAGTGACTGTGCCGAAGAATACCTCATCAATAAAGCAGCGACAGAAGCTTGACGAATACTGAATGGGGTATGAAGGCGTTCCAAGCTCCTTCCCTAGACGAGATATAGGAAAAAAGAGGAGAGAGAGGAAAAATATACTCTGCTTTCCAGTTCCGTTGTTCAGATTCAGGACACGTTTATTTGGTAATATCAGATCATCAGCGAATATATTCCTTTTATTTGCATTGAAGCTAATCAGTTCCTCTCCGACCATTAAACATATGGCTGCTACATCATCCACTGGTATCAACAGTTTTCCGAGCAATAACATTCGCGTTTGCAATCATCATCATTTCCATCATTCGTTCTCACCTGCGCAAATCTACTGCTCCTTTTTCTCTCTCATAACTTACTTCATCTTCCTGCATTTTGGACTCTCGATGTTCTCTTTCTCTTCGTGCAGATCTCTCCTGATCATACCCCTTTCTTCGTGAACAATCTGCATTTCAAGAAAGGTCACTGAGTCCTGTACATTATCCATTTTTTTGGCTGCGTCTTGTCACTAACGACCGAATTGCGTAGAAATGAGGGATTGCATCACTCGGGTGACCTGAAATGAATTTTTACCTTGGTGATCTTATGGCGTGTACGACAATTGAGGAGGATGTGCAAGGCTTTTCTTGTGTGCTTTTGCCATTACTTGATGTGATCCCATTGCAATCTCCAGTAACATAATCTGGTATTACGGTGGCAAAAAAATCGTCTAAATAATCTCTATATACCATCTCCGTCGGCTTGGAAAGTTTTTCCTTCATAATTTTGGATGGAATGACCTCCTCAGGACAAAAAGGATCTCCAGTAGGCACTTTCTTCCGATGAAGTGTAGAAAAATTTTCTTCGTACCAATTAAACTGTTAGATCCATCGATTTGAGCTTCTGGTTATGAATCTCCATTGCATTATCCCTCTGATCACGACACAGTGGGAGTATTTTTCAATAACTTCTGGGAAATCGAGACATTCACATTTTGTGAAATCACCTTCCTTCGTAGGCACCATAGAATGCCTTTTATTATCCTTTTGATGTATTTTCTGAGCGATACTTTACCGTGGTCCTGGAACCTTTAGTCCCTGTTTTGGAAGGGGTAGTGGGTTTCTGAGTGATTTTCTGCATGTGACAAGGATTTGAACTGCTCCCGATACAGCGTGTATCAAAACGTTTTTGTTATCTTATTGAGCCTCAGGCTTGATGAGGAGATTTTGACGGGTGGTGCATTGTTATAGAACTAGGATAAGCTTCATCATGATCAGCTAATGCTGTGACTCGTTCGGGAAAGTAAATTTGCAGAGACTAATTTCGATGATACTTATCGGTCTGTTTTCGGCTTCGCAGTGCAGAAAAATAGCAAGCTGATTGCATGGTTTCTGTTGATGTGGTTGATTATAGCGAGAAGAAAGATTTACAGCTCAAGTCCAACCAAATAAAACAGTGTGTGACGCTTACAGGTTCTATGTGAAATTTGCCTATACCAAGTTACATCGAACGTGGCTTGGTCATATGCAAGAATTTTGCACACACTAGATCACAGACAAATTGTACAAAAGATTCACACTTTTGCTTTGAAAAAGTGGTTTTACAATTTCAGAAATATCCCACTTATTCACCCTTCACTTTAGTCATTAATCATTATATATTATTTATAGTTTACTAGAATTGATATACCATCATACACTTATGAGCAGCGGAATCATTAGATCTTGCAGTTTACTATTTCTTTTCTTCAATCTCCCCAAGAAACTTCTTTTGGATATCCGTAAGGTTATTCGAACTCACTCATATTGACATAAACCAAAATCCTAAAGAATAATGCAGAATATTCAGCATATTGGAAATCCTAGAAGCAAACTGGAGTTATGAATAGATGCCACATAAATCGCCCAAACTCAATCAACAAAATGTATAATTATTGAATGACAAACGTCTCATAGTAATTCCACGTTAAAATTCTGGGAAATATAATTCTAGATCCAGAATAATTCGAATTAGGATTTTGTATATTCCGAGTTAGTCTACTAGACTAGTCAATCTTATAAGGGTTTTAGCACGATAATCTCACTAATCGAAAGGATTCTGGGACGCTCAATGTTTGTATAGACAGTAAAGTAAGAGTGGAAGTATTTATCATCTGTCCCAGCTGAAAAAACATTCATCAATTAGATCAGTATTCCCCTTTGTGATAGTTGATCCTTTGAGGCGAAGGAAAATTTCAGGTTTACGCAAGATTTTATTTCATTGACCAATGAGAAAATACTACTCATAGTTTTTAATTGCTAAATATTCTCTATATCTGACGCGAATATTTTTGCCACATCGAAAGCACGACTCAAGCGCCCAACGTTAAAGTCACAGATAATATGCATCAACATGCTTGATAGGTATCAATTTGAACAACTCAAACTATCAAAATCTTCATGGTAGAAGAAATTTTGCATTGGACTTGAGAAATCTTTCGTTTGAAAACAGTTTATCGTTATTTCCTTCTCTCAATGAAACAGAATCAAACTCCAGGTACGGAAATATTTCCGAGCTAAGGAGTAATTGTTCATAATCAGTATCCTCTCTTCAAAAATTTAGAACTCATCAATCTTGAATCGATTGCTCTCATTGTGAGCAGTCACGTCACATTTCAAACAGTCAATCACGTTTGTGGTTAAAATTTAATGTTTGGGCCCAGAACGTATTCTGGCCGAGATTTAGAATTTTACTATGCTTCATTTCTATCTTGAATTTTCCTACCTTGTGGAAAAGGAAATAGTTTTCATATTAAAACGGGATACCCAGTTCAGGAAAGAACTGCACTTCGAAGTTAGTTAGCATCCGGAAATGGTTAAGATTATTTCTAATCCATATGAGAGCTATTTTGAATGGTTTATTAACGAATTGTCATCCTTGTTCGATTTGTTCAGGTAGATAACAGTATTATGTGTATTGAACTAAAAAATAGTACACTATCATGGAGCTGACAACGTTTCCAGATTAGATGAAAGTAGGGATCCTCGTTTCATCCCGTATTCAAATCAATCCAAAAAAGGACAATAATAATTCATCTAGAGTCAAGATTAACGTGCATATGAATATGGGAAAGTATGCATAAATTGTATTCAATATGAATAATATCCATCTGCAATCCCTGTAGAATGAAATTGAACCAAACTGTTCAGATCATTTCTCCCATATTTCTCGCATTGGACGGAGATACTCCATACAAAGGCCCATTTTGGAATAATGTTTTACTCGTTTATAATTTACGAAATATACGCAAAGAGAACGATTCCAAAAACCGCAGTACGCCAAAGTCTACTCTGTTTATTACGATGATTCAACTCGACTAAAAATATGACATGCATAAATAGGAAATTTAATACATGGGAATTGAAAATGCGGCGTTGAGCAAATGTGGACAACTAAGTAGAAGCACCTATCGGACTCTTATAGATTTAGATTTATCTATTCCTCTGACGCAAACGCAGAGCTTGAGAAGCTATCCATATGTTCATCGATAGATTCATTTTTCTCCATTACTTCCCCTTCTTCAGGAAGTAGTTTCGCAGTCAATCGCAGTCGACAGATAAATTTGAGTCTAGTAAGTGCTACTTTGATGCGATAGCGGGTGTAATCGCTCATTCTCTCGGAGGATAACACTTCGATAACCGTTTCTTTCCCTGATGTCGGAATTGAGTTGAATTGGGTAATCCACTTGTGATGTAGAGATGCAGCGCAAGAAAGTCGTTTGACTGGGTCAACGTTGAGGAGTGATCTCAAGAATCTATCACACAAACGATTACTTCCTTCCAAAAGGGGGACATGATAGAGATTGATGGGTACCGGACCATTTCTTGAATGGTTGAGAACCTCACTGAATGGTGAGTAATTATATAACATGATGAATGCAACAACTCCAACAGACCAGACGTCTACTTTTTCATCATATGGACCTGTTCTGAAGACCTCTGGAGCTGCATATGCGCGGGTTCCAGTTCGAGTTTCCATGATCATTCCTTCATCATTTGTTTCCTTTTTCTGGAATATTGCAGAAAGTCCGAAGTCACATAGCTTATGAATTGGGTTATATGGCGTACCTCCAACTAGAATATTCTCTGGTTTTATATCCCGATGAACAATTCCGTTATTGTGCAAAACAAGAACAGCCTCAAGGAGGCCCTTAATCACTCTTACAATATATTCCTCCCGAATTGCAATTCTTTTCTTGCTGTAGAAGTTGATTTCGTCCATGAGGGTTCCTCCATGGATATATTCCATTATAACAAATACAAAACTCTCCGACTCAAATGATGCAAAACCTTTCACGATGTGAGGATGCCTTATTGTTGAAATTGGGATAATTTCGTGGAGCAGTTGGCGCCTAGAAGATTTAGTCTTATCCATCACTTTGACCGCTCGAAGAGACTTAGAATGACTATCGTAGGCAGAATACACTGAACCAAATGAGCCCATTCCCAGAAGATTTCCTAGAGAATACTGACTCTGCTTGCCATGGAATGCCAGATAGATAGATTCTCTAGGGCGGGGAGCATGCATAGTTATGTTTTTCATACTGGAAACTTTGTTTTGAGAAATTCTCAAAACAATGGTTGGAAATTGTTTGTGGTAGCTGCTTGAGATATGAGACGGGGATGAAGTACTTATAGTGTTTTTGCCAGTTGAAATATTCATTCTCACCCTTCCAGAGTGACTCCTCGTCTATTAAATCTTATTGATTCAGAAGTTATATTCATTTTGAATTAAGACCAACCTGGACTCAAGTATGCTTGTATTCCGCTATGAAACGAATGTTTAATATTCCAAAGAAAAATATGTCTAGGGATGAGATAATTTTTTCAATTTGAGTAAAAGGAACACGGAACTGGAAACAATTCTTCAAGGAAGAATCAACGTGTCCATTCTAGCATCAGTTGATTTTCGATTCTGGATAAACTTTCATATTTGAATACTAAATATGGGGTCTCCAGCCAACCAGAGTTTTTCATCACTCTTCAACTAAAGTAAAATTTATGGTTCATTCCTCTTTCTATAGCATATGCTGAGCAATCGCGCGGTTATTCCACTCAACAATCGGAAAGATATAAATATATATGTGTGAACATATTGCTGAAAAGATATCAGAATTAAAACAGCTGGGGAAATTACGAATTTCTCTTTGTAAATGTTAGCTTTGTAAATGATAGCTTTCCAGAGAGCCAATAAGTTGAATGTGAAGTTTGGTTTAGCTCATATTGCAAAAGAGCTCTGAATTTTTCCCGAATATCTGCAGTTTTTCCAGGATGAAGTACCTGTGAAGGTCAGAATCATCCATTAGATCGAAGCCATCACAGGAGCCATAGATCTATGATATGGTGTTTTGTAAATTGAAAAGAATTTTAACTAGTGCACGAGAACTACGAATGAGTTCATAGGAGCGTGTACGTAAGTCTTCTATAAAAGTATACTGTAATTTTCTATGTTTATCCGGGTTAGTTCTCCCTATTCACAACAACTAATCTCTTGTTCAGCTATTTCTCCGGAACGCATTACACTAACAGAAAAGCATTACATTACAAGCTGAATGGCCATATTGGACTTCTGTGCCAGTCTCGGACATGATCTAAGAAAACTGAGCAAAGAATAGTGATAAAGACTGATCTTGTGTGGAGTATATTAGTCGCAAAATGAGTAAAAAACGATAGTTGGAGAGGAAAATGAAATTTTGAAATACGTTTTGTCTGCCAGAATTTTTTATACAACGGATCACATCATATTCAAATCTATCCATATCAGAAATAAACTTTCCATTCACTTCTCGTTCACTACTCATGCACACGAAACGCTCAATGTGTTCATTTTAGAGTATACACTGACAACATCCTGAGTGCTGGATGCTCACCATCCCCAGTATCACTGAATTACATGAGAAGATGTCATTTCATTGACGAAGCAAATGTGTTTTACACATGATACATGTTAGATTTCCAGCAGATGAACGTCTTGACGTCAATTCTTCATCCGCTTTTTTGTCGATTCGCGTTGATCTGCAGGAAACTACATGAAGTTTATATGCACATAAGAGGATATTATGTTACTTTTGGTGCCCGTGAACTTAGAATATGCCATATATTCAGATATGCTGCTGGGTTTGTAATGGACTGTACTGAAAATTTGATGTAGTTTTCTGATGAGTATGCTAGGTTCATAAAAACATCCGCTCTCTCAACAAGAGGCTAGCGATGGCTGGACTAGGTCTCCACATCAGCCATTTGTCCGAAGGGTTGAATACAAAAAAGTTTTCAATGATCTAGAAGACCAATACATATGAGTACCGGTATGAACTGAACGGCATGAAACATTTTTGCAGGAAAAATCAAGCTGTATCGTTAGAGGAAGAGTTTGCATCTGTTGAAGAGATTTATGAACCTTATTTTCAGGAAAGATGCCCTTTTCTGTATACTGAACCATTGGTATACCAATGGGTCGTGATCTTGACCAAGGCTCGACTATAGAAAGAGAAAATTATATACTATTGATATGCATAGGATGAATACATGTCGCAGACTATGTTTGTGTGTTTTACACATGATATCTGTTAGATGTAATGTATACATTACAATATATATATTGAATTATCGACCTCATTTATTCATCTGCGTTTTGGCGCTATGAGATCATTTCTTAAAGCATGTGTCGAGCTCATTGTGTATCAGAGGATTATATGGCACGTCAAATTTTCATTACTGGAACATCTACCGTAAAATATATGTGTTTCTGGGTTTCCGAACCTTTTTGCGCTAGAGAGGTCGAGGGTGTTAGAAATTCAACAGTGCATCCAAAAAATCTATAGGAACCGATGGTTTTCTCCATTTCAAGATCCTCATTGCTTCCATTACTTAGACTTCAGCACAAACTTTCGTAGTTGGGGAAAGAATAATATGCTCTTTAGTATTGAAAAAGGCCGATAACGATCCGCAAAAAGACAAAAAATTTGCAATTTTAGAAAATGCATCGATTTCGCAGGATTGAACTGGTAGATTTGGATAGAACGAATGGTCAGGGTAGAAATTGTAATTTCCAGTTGAAAAAGACTATTGGGCTTGATAAAGATGACGGAATTGATGAAAAGACCGCCAGAGAGCAATGGTCAGGTCGGAAGCGGGGTTCGGTGCTATGCTCAATATGGTAAGTTGAGTTCTCTCAAATTCTTGCGTGACCACATGGCGGCGGCCGGCCACTTCTGCAGAATAATCGTTAACATGAAGATTTTTCTATGGAATGATGTGCATGGCAAACCATCGATGGACACAGTAAGGAGAATGGAGGACATCAGAGGATGAATTGGTTTCCGAGGTGGATATACTGATTTCGAAGTTTCCCTACTTAAAGTGTGGTCGGGCGGATTAGATAAGTCGTCTAAGGGTGAATTTTCATACAAACATGGAAGCAGAACTACTACAGTTTGTAGCAAACCTAGCCTGAGTTTGTGTATGTAATCATAATAGTACATTGATACCTGGAAGTTTTCCTGAAAATATCGAAAATTTTTAGAAAAGGGATCCTTCTCCAATTATCGTCGGCAGAAAAGTTAGTTTCTCCCAGGAATTTGGGAAGGTAAAGTAGAGAAAATTAGGACATGTTAAGTACATATTGTTCTCATATATAATACAACTTGCTGAGTAGGAGGATGCTGTTAGCGAAGAGTATGTAGTCAAAACGGGACACTCAACTTGGATTGCAACGACGAATCCACGTATCTATCACATTGGGCCCCGAATCAGTCATATTTTCATTTTATTCTTCTCCTTCCCCCGCGTTAACTTGGCTCGCTTACCAACTAACTAAACGCGGATGCACGCGGACTCAACGCGACGCACCGCTCCGACCCGCGCGCGCACTTGCAACATAAATTGCATCACACAATGCGTGGGGTTGGCCGATATTTGGGTGGAGTTTGAGGTGAAGGTGTGGCGGTGGGGCGAGATGGGAGTAGTGAGAAAGTGTTCCAGGTGCGTCTGGAGTGAGAGGATGGCTGTGATGTGTGGGACGGGGTGTAGAGGAATGACGAGTAGAGGGAAAGAGTGTGTAACTATGTGTTTTAGGTAAAGATTGGAATGTGATGTGCAGTAGGCAGTAGGCCGTGTATTGGGTTTATTGAGTACATGGGAGCTATGTTCACGATTAGAATCATCATGGGAATGGGTGTGTTGTATGGCGTACTACACGACGCCATGGTGCTCTGTGTCTGCAAGAGTAGTAGTCGAAGGAGCTGTCTGCAGCGATAGTCGATGATCACATGCACTGCGAAGTGGAGATGACTGGGCGATTGTACAGATATTGTGGAGTCATCGAGGGGAGCATCAACAGGATTGTGGTGATGCTGGAGATAGACAGTGTGGAGTCAAGACAGGCAAAGCCAAACGCATTGAGATCCCGTTTGTCGTCCGCGTGATGAAGCGCTGCACACAGTCGCGATGAGTTTCCGCCTACTCGCTATGGACGACTACAATGTACTGCGCATTGTGCTGACGTGTTGAGCCACATGATGTTGCGGATGTTCAGGTACTGGAAGGATGGCAGAGGTTGTGACGGAATGTGTGTACAGAGCGTTGATGGTAGTAAACTGCTCAAATAATTCTACTCTTCACCAATAAACTTTCTATACCAATGTTGCTAACATGTTTAACATGTTTACCACTATCATAGCAACTAATTCATAGGACTTCTAATACGTTACTACTCTTTGTGACGCCGTAGTCCGATTTGGCTGATATCAAGTCTACATAGATGATAGCTGTAGACCTAGGAGGAATCACCATGTTATTCTGGTCTAATATTTCCGACCGCACTGCAAATGGAAGCGGAAAGGACGCTCGGGAGAACAATTTTTTATGCGCGTTTGAACGCTTCAGTTTGAGCGCGTTTTCAAAGCATTACCGCGAATATCTACATGCTGCATAGAGTCATTCGTAGATGTAAACCATTTAGTACGCAATTCTTCATGAATTGATATAGCTGTAGGCCATTCCACTCTTATTTCCAAAGCCATACCACTCTGCATCACTTCCACCTCGAACATTCCATCATTTACCCCTTCTGGCAACACTATAACCACTGTAACGATATCCGTACTTGTTTCTGGTAAAGTACACCTGAAAACCACGTGAATAGGAAGGAAATCATTATATTGTTGTCCTCCGCTTCCAATTCCAGAATTTTTTCCACCATTAGTGGAATCATCTTCAAATTCCAACACACGACTTACATCGATTCCACGAGTATTGGAACCAGTTCCACTGCTGTTCAAACGTTTCGCGGCTGAGCCCTGCACACCGCTAACTCGTGTTTTCAGCCCGCTCCCAGAACCTGTTTCAGAGGGTTCATCTGGGCAGTGATAAGGCTAGAGTAGAATAGAATGAACAATAGAATAATTTTGAATGAACGTACCATTAAAAATTCTCTCTTCTGGTTATTGAAGCAGGTTCGAAAGCTGGAAAGGGGTACTGGCGGAAAAGCTCTTGGTTCGCATGAACGTCGGCCGGCTCGTCGTCCTGACCAATCGCCACCTCTCCAGCATTGAATGCAGTAGTACAACTGCTGGTGATTTCTTGGTAAGCCTAGGTAGGTTAGGGGACGAGGCATTTTGGTACCAGATGAGATTAGGACGGCGAGCCGACAAGGTAGCGCCGATTTATAGATTGCGGCCAAAAACTTCATTAAGAAATATTGAAATTGAACATGATAGAAAATAATTACATCAAATTAGTTGAACAATTACAAAAAGCACGAATATTCTACCAATTTCAGTACAAAGTTTCAATCGTGAATGTAATGAAATGATGCACAGACCAGCTCCATTCTGGTTAGATGACTCAGTTTAACACATCCAAAACTTTTGCCAAAACTTATCGAAACTTTCGAGACCCTAAACTTCGAAAGCCACATGTTTCTACACTATTACGATACAAGTGGACTAGTTCCTGGATATTGTAGCTTAGTATCGTATGTCTCAGTTCTAGGAATCTTACAAGCCAAATAGATCAGGGAAGAAAACTTTCGCCACAATAATATCCAAAACTTTCGCTCTTCCGCCAAAACTTTCGATCTTTCGCTACCAAAAGTTCATATCTGGTTCTACTCAGAACAATTATTTTTCTACAAGAATGTTCTATCCTCTAAGTAGAATCAGCACATGAGAGCTTAAACACCTGCGAAGTCGTGGCTTGGAACTTTCGGGCCGAGATAAAATGCTCCTTCGAAACTTTCGGCAAAACTTTTGCTTGAACACTACCCAATTCTGACTCCATAAGTATAGCATACATCCGCAAATCAAAAATTCTTGGAAATACTTTAGTTTTGATAGCTATACAGATACGGGATGCTCAGAAACTGTTTTAATTGACCTTGAAAATGGTTAGATGGATTTTGTTCGACCAAGATATTCTAGCGAAGCTTTCGTAGAGAAATCTTGTCTTGAACTCTATATCAGCGTAAACTGAAAGTTTACAAGAGAAATATTTCAATGAAAGTTTTCCCCGAAACGTTTCAGTGCAAACGCTACTCTATTTGATTTCATTGCTAACTTTCCATGAGCTGTTTGTTATTCTCGTGCGCGAAGACAATTGACTGATTCATACCATCTATATCCAGTATTGTTTTATCGATGGCTATAAATACTAATAGCCACAATCGAAGAGAACATTATTCTTCAAAAACATATTCCTCCTGGAAAGTATAACTTCAACTCTTCTCTACTGCCAGGATCTCATAGATTCAGAGCTGAAACTGTGGACTCGGAGCCATT